>JANJXV010001610.1:27500-97516 GCA_024803745.1 Megascapheus bottae
CCTAACCCTAAACCTAACCCTAAACCATAACCTAACCCTAATCCTAACCCTAAGCCTTACCCTTACCCTAACCACAACATTAAAACTAACACTAACCCTAACACTTACCCTTACACTAACGCTAACACCAAACCTAACCCTAACCCTAACCCTAATCCTAACTCTTACCCTTAACCTAACCCTAACCCTAACCCTAACCCTAACGCTAACACTTACCCTTAACCTAACCCTAACCCTAACCATTAACCTAACCCTAACCCAAAATCTAACCCTTACCCTAACATAACCCTAACCCTTATCCTAACCCTAAAACTAACCCTTACCCTAACCCTAACCTGAACCCTAACCCCTAACCCTAACAATAACCCTCACCCTAACCCTAAACCTAATCCTGACACTTGCCCTTATCCTAACCCTAACACTAACCCTAACCCCTAAACCCTAACCCTAACCCTAATCCTAACCCTAACCCTAACCCTAACCCTTACCATAACCCTAACCCTAACCCTAACCCTAAACTTTACTCTAACCCTAACCTTAACCCTAACACTTACCATTACCCTAACCTAACCCTATCCCTAACCCTAAAACTAACCCTAACCCTGACTCTAACCCTAACCCTTACCCTAACCCTAACCCTTACCCTAACCCTAACCCTAACCCTAACCCTAACCCTTACCCTAACCCTAACCCTAACCCTAACCTTTTCTCTAACCCTAATCTTAACCCTATCACTTACCATTACCCTAACCTAACCCTATCCCTAAACCTAACCCTGACCCTAACCCCTAAACCTTACCCTAAAACTAACCCTAAACCTAACCCTAACCCCTAACCCTAACCCTAACCCTAAAATTGACCTTAACCCTTAAAATAACACTGACCCTAACACTTACCCTAAAACTAACACTAACCCTTACCCCAAATTAACCCTAATCCTAATACTAACCCTACCCTTACCCTAACCCTAACCCTTATCCTTACCCTAACCCTAACCCTAACCCTTACACTAACCCTAACCCTAACCCGAACCCTAACCCCTCACCCTAACCTTAACCCTCACCCTAACCCTAACCCTAACCCTTATCCTTACCCTAACCCAAACCCTAATCTTAACCCTAACCCTAACCCCTAACCCTAACCCTAGCCCTAACCCTAACCCTTACCATTTCCCTAACCCTAACAATAACCCTAACGCCTAACCCTAACCCTAGCGCTAACCCTAACCCTTACCATTTCCCTAACCCTAACAATAACCCTAAACCAAACCCTAACCCTACCTTAACCCTAAACCTAACACTAACCCTAACCCTTACCCTAACCCCAACCCTAAACCTAAACCTAACCCTAATCCTAACCCTAACCCTAACCCTAAAGCTACTCAACCCTAACCCTACCCCTAAACCTAACCCTTAACCTTACCCTAACCCTAACCCTAACACTTACCCTAAACCTAACCCTAACACTAACCCTAACACTAACCCTAACCCTAACCCTAACCCTTACCCTAAACCTAACGTAACCCTAACCCCAACCCTTACCCTTAGCCTAAATTTAACCCTAAACCTAACACTTACCCATACCCTAAACCTAACCCTGACCCTAATCCTAACATTACCCTAACCTAATCCTAACACTAACCCTAACCCCTAACCCTAACCCTAACCCTTACCCTTACCCTTACCCTTACCGTAACCCTAACACTAACCCTAACCCTAACACTAACCCTAACTCTATCCCCTAACCTAAATCCTATCCCTAACACTTACCGTAACCATAAACCTTAGCCTAACCCTAACCCTGAACTTAACACTATCCCTAACCCTAACCCTAACCCTTACCCTTAACCTAACCCAAACCCTAACCCTAACCCCATCCCTTAACCTAACCCTAACCCTAACACTCACCCTTATCCTAACCCTAATCCTAACCCTAACCCTAAACCTAACCCTTACAATTACTCTAACCCTAACCCTAACCCTAACACTTACCCTTACCCTAAAACTATCCCTTACCCTAACCCTAAAACTAACCCTAACCCCTAATCCTAATCCTAACCCTAATTCTAACCCTAACCCTTAAACTTACCCTAACTCTAAACCTAACCCTAACGCTTACCCTAACCCTAACCCTAACCCTTACCCTAACCCTAACCCTAACACGAAGCCTAACCCCTAACCCTAAACCTAACCCTCACCCTAGCCCTAACCCTAACCCTTACCCTTAGCCTAACCCTTAACCTTAACCTTAACCCTTAACCCTTAACCTTACCCTAACCCTAACCCTAACCGAAACCTTACCCTTACCCTTACCCTAGCCCTAACTCTAACCCTAATCCTAATCCTTATCCTTACCTTAACCCTAACCCTAACCCTAAACCTAAACCTAACCCTAACCCTAACCCTACCCCTAACCCTAACCCCTAACCCTAACCCTAAACCTAACCCCTACCCTTTCCCTAACATTAAACCTAACCCTAACCCTAACAATAACTCTAACCTTAAGTCTAACTATAACCCTAACCCTAACCCTAACCCTTACCCTTACATTTAGGTATACCTAAACCTCACACTAATTCTAATGCTAACCCTAACCCTAACCCCAAACCTAACCCTAACCCTAACCGTAACCCTAACCCTTACCATTAACCTAACCCTAACCATAAACCTAACCCTAACCCTAACCCTAACCCTTACCCTAACCCTTAACCCTAACCCTTACCCTAACCCTAACCCTAAACCTAACCCTTCAAATTACCCTAACCCTATCCCTAACCCTAACCCTAACCTTAACCCTAACCCTAAACCTTAACATAACCCTAACCGTAAACCTAACCGTACACCTAACCCTAACCGTAACCCCTACCCTTACCTTAACCCTAACCCTAAACCTAACCCTAACAGTAACCCTAACCCTAAACCTTACCCTTATCCAAACCCTAACCCTAACCCTAATCCCCTAACCCTAACCCTAACCCAAACACTAACCCTTCCCCTTAACCTAACCCTAACCCTCACCCTTACACTAAACGTAACACTAACCTTAAGCCTAACCGTATCCCTAACAATAAACACTAGCCCTAACCCTAACCCTAATGCTCACCCTAACCTAAACCTAACAATAACCATTACCCTAACCCTAACCTTAACCCTAACACTTACCCTTACCCTAAACCTAACCCTAACCTTAACCCCAACCATAAACCTAACCCCGACCCTTACCCTTACCGTACCCCTAACCCTAAACCTAACCCTAACACTAAACCTAACCCTAACTTTACCCTAACCCTAACCCTTACCCTAACCCTAACCCTAACTTTAACCCTAACCCTTACCCTTAGCCTAACCCTAACCACAACCCAAACCCTAACCCTAACCCTTACCCTTACCCTAATCCTAACCCCAAACCTAAACCTACCCTAACACTTACCCTTACCCTAACCCTAAACCTTAACCTAACCCTAAACGTAACCCTAACAATAAGCCTAACCCTTACCCTTACCCTAAACCTAACCCTAACCCTAACCCTAACACTTACCTTTACCCTAAACCTAACCCTAACCCTAACCCTAACCCTTAACCTAAACCTAACCCTAACCCTAACACTTATCCTTACCCTAAACCTAACCCTAAGCCTAACTCTAAACCTTAACCTAGCCCTAACGCTAACCCTAACCCTAACACTTAATCTTTCCCTACCCCTAACCCTAACCCTTACCCTAACCCTAAATCTAACCCTAACCTTAACACTTACCATTACCCTAACCCTAACCCTTAACCTAACACTTACCCTTACCCTAACCCTAACCCTGACCCTAACCATAACCTTCCCTAACCCTAACACAACCCTAACCCTAACTCTAACCCTAACCCTAAACCTAACCCTAAACCTTAACCTAACCCTAACCCTAACCCTAACCCTAAACCGAAGCCTAACCTTAACCCTAAACCTTACCTTATCCTAACCCTACCCCTAACCCTAACTCTAACCCTAACCCTTACCCTAAACCTAACCCTAACACTTACCCTAATGCTAACCCTAACACGAATCCTTACAACTAACCCTAACCCTAACCCTTACCCTTACCCTAACCCTAACCCTACCCTTAACCCCAACCCTAAACCTAACCCTAACCCTTGCTCTTACCCTAACCCTAACCCTAACCCTTACCCTAACCCTAACCCTAACCCTAACCCTTACCCTTACCCTAACCCTAAACCTAACCCTAATCCTAAACCAAAACCTAACTCTAACCCTTACCCTTACCCTAACTCTAACAACAAAACTAAACCTAACCCTAACCTTAACCCTTACCCTAAACTTAACCCTACCACTAACCCTAACCCTTACTCTTACCCTTACCCTAACCCCAAACCTAACCCTAACCTAACCCTAAACATTACCCTTACCCTAAACCTAACCCTCACCCTTATCCTAACCCTAACCCTAACCCTAACCCTAACACCTAACTCTAACTGTAACCCTAAACCTTATCCTTACCCTAATCCTAACCCTAAAGCTAACCCTAACCCTAACCCTAACCATTACCCGAACCCTAACCCTAACATTAACCCCAACACTAAACCTAACCCTAACCCTAACACTTACCCTTACCTTGACCCTAACCCTAACCCTAACCTTAACGCTAACCCTAACCCTAAACCTAACACTAACCCTAACCCTTACCCTTATCCTTACCCTAACCCTAACCCTAACCCTTAACCTAACCCTAACACTAACCCTAACCCCTAACCCTAACCCTAACCCTAACCATCACCCTTGCCCTAACCGTAACCCTAAACTTAATCCCAAACCTAAACCTAACTCTAACCCTTACCCTTACCCTAATCTTAACCCTAAACCTAATGCTAACCCTATCCCTAATCCTAACCCTTACCCTAACCCTAATCCTTACCCTAACTCTAATCCTAACCCAAAAGTTAAACATAACCTTAACCCTAACCCTTACCCTTACCCTTACCTAACGCTAACCCTAACCCTAACCCTAAACCTAACCCTAACCCTAACCCTAATCCTTACCCTTACCCTAACCCTAACCCCAAACCTAACCCTAACCCTAACCATAACCCTTACCCTAACCCTACCCCTAACCCTAACCCTAACCCTTACTCTTACCCTAATCCTAACCCCAAACCTAAACCTTACCCTAACCCTAAACCTTACTCTTACCTAAACCTAAACCTAACCCTTACCTAAACCTATCCCTAACCCTTACACTAACACTAACCCTAACCCTAACCCCTAACCCTAACCCTAACACTAAACATTACCCTAACCATCAACCTAAAACTTACCCTAACCCTAACCCTAACCCTAAACCTAACCCTAACCTAACCCTTACCATTACCCTAACACTAACCCTAAACTTAATGCTAACCCTAACCCTAACCTAACCATAATCCTTGCTCTAACCCTAACCGTAACACTAATCCTTACCCTAAAATTAACCCTAACCGTAACTTTTACCCTTTCCCTAACCCTAACCCTAACCCTAACCCTAAACCTTACCCTTACCCTTACCCTAACCCTAACCCTAACCCTAACCCTTAACTTAAACCTCACCCTAACACTAAACCTAACCCTTACCCTTAACCTAAACCTAACCCTAACCTTAATCCTAACCCTTACCCTAACCCTAACCATAACTCTAAACTTAATGCTAACCCTAACCCTAAGCCTAACCCTTAACCTAAATCTTACTCTTTCCCTAACGCTAACCCTAACCCTAACCTTAACTCTAACCCTAACCCTAACCCTTACACTTACCCTGACCCTAACCCAAACATAACCCTGACCCTAACCCTAATCCTAAACCTCACCCTTACAAGTACGATAAACCTAACCCTAAACCTAACTCTGACCCCTAACCCTAACACTAAGCCAAACCCTAAGCCTTACCCTTACCCTAACCCCAACATTAAACCTAACCCTAACCCTAACACTTACCCTTACGCTAACCCTAACCCCAAACCTAACCCTAACCCTGACCCTAACCCTAACACTAACCCTAACTCTTACCCTTAACTTAACCCTAACCCTAAACCTAACACTTACTCTTACCCTAACGCTAATCCTAACCCTTACCCTAACCCTAAACCTAAACCTAACCCTTACCCTAACCCTAACCCTTAGCCTAACATAACCCTAACTCTTACCATAACCCTAAACCTAACCCTTACCCTAACCATAACCCGAACCCTAACCTCTAAACCTAACCCTAACCCTAACCCTCACCCTAACCCTAAACCTAACCCTAACCCTTACGCTTATCCTAACCCTAACCCTAACCCTAACCCTAACACTAACCCTTACCCTTACCCTACCCTAACCCTAACTCTTAACCTAACCCTAACCCTAACCCTAACCCTAACCCTTACCATAACCCTAACCCTTACCCTAAACCTTACTCTAACCCTAACCTTAACCCTAACCCTTACCCTTACCATAAGCTAACCCTAACCCTAACCCTGAAACTAACCCTAACCCTAACCCCTAACGCTTACCCTAAAACTAACCCTAACCCTAACCCTAACCCCTTACCCTAACCCCTAACCCTAACACTAAACCTAATCCTATCCCTAACCCTTACCCTAACACTAACCCTAACCCTTACCCTGAAACTAACCCTAACCCTAACTCATAACCCTAACCCTAACCCTAACACTAACACTAACATTTACGCTAACCCTAACCCTAAACCTAACCCTTACCCTAACCCTAACCCTAACCCTTACCTTAACCCTTACCCTAACCCGGACCCTAACCCCTAACCCTAACATTAATCCTCACCCTAACGCTAACCATAACCCTAACCCTTATCCTTACCCTAACCCCAAACCTAAACCTAACCTTAACCCTAACCCTAACCCTTACCCTTAAAAATCCTTAACACCTAACGCTAACCCTAAAGCTTACCCTTTCCCTAAACCTAAACCTAACCCTAAACCTAAACCTTACCCTTACCCTAAACCTAAGCCTAACCCTAACCGTAACACTAACCCTAACCCAAACCCTAACCCTTACTCTTACCTTAACTCTAACCCTAAACCTAAACCTTACCCTTACCCTAACGCTAACCCTAAAGTTAACCGTAACCCTAACCCTAACCCTTGCCCTTACCCTAACCCTAACCCCAAAAATAACCCTAACCCTAACCCTAACCGTAACCCTAACCCTTACCCTAAACCTAACCCTAACCAGAACCCTAAACCGTAACACTAACCGTAACCCTAAACCTAACCGGAACCCTAACCCTAACCCTAACCCTTACCCTAACCCTAACCCTAACCCTAAGTCTAACGCCTAACCCTAACCCTAGTCCTAACCCTAACCCTTACCTTATCTCTAACCCTAACCCTAACCCTAACCCAAACCCTAACACTAACCTTAATCCTAACCCTAAAACTTACCCTTACCCTAACCCCAACCCTAACCCTAAACCTAACCCTAACCTTTATGCTTATCCTAATCCTAACGCTAACACTAACCCCTAACCTTAACGCTAACCCTAACCTTACCCTTACCCTACCCTAACTCTAAACCTAACCCTAACCATAATCCTTACCATAACCCTAACCCTTACCCTAAGCCTAATCCTTACTCTAACCCTAACCTTAACCCTAACCCTAACCCTTACCCTAACCTAACCCTAACCCTAACCCTGAAACTAACCCTAACCCTTACCCTAACCCCTAACCCTTACCCTAAAACTAACCCTAACCCTAACCCTAACCCCTAACCCTAACCCTAACCCTAAACCTAATCTTATCCCTAACCCTTACCCTAACAATAACCCTAAACCTTACCCTAAAACTAACCTTCACCCTAACCCCTAACCCTAACCCTAACCCTAACACTAACCCTAACCCTTACCCTAACCATAACCCTAACCCTAACCCTTACCTTAACCCTAACCCTAACCCTTACACTAAACCTCAACCTAACCCAGACCCTAACCCCTAACCCTAACCTTAAACCTCACCCTAACCCTCACCCTAACCCTTACCCTTACCCTAACACTAACCCTAACCTTAACCCTAACACTAAACCTAACCCTAACCCTTAACCTTACCATACCCCTAACCCTAAACCTAACCCTAACCCTAACCCTAACCCTAACTCTTAACCTCACCCTAACCCTAAACCTAACCCTAAACTTAACCCTAACCCTTACCCTTAGCCTAACCCTAACCACAACCCTAAACCTAACCCTAACCTTACACTTACCCTAATCCTAACCCCAAACCTAACCCTAACCCTAACCGTAACCCTTAACCTTACCCTAACCCTAACGCTAACCCTAAACCTTACACTTACCCTTACCCTAAACCTAACCCTAACCCTTACCCTAACCCTAACTCTTACTCTAACCCTAACCCTAACCCCTAACCCTAACCCTAAACCTAACCCTAACCCTGACCCTAACCCTTACCCTTATGCTAACCCTAACCCTAACCCTAACCCTAACACTTACCCTTACCCTTACCCTAACCCTAACCCTAACCCTAACCCTTAAGCTAACCCTAAACCTAACCCTAACCCCTAACCCTAACCCTAACCCTAACTTTAACACTTCCCCTTCCCCTAACCCTAACCCTCACCCTTACTCTAAACCTAACCCTAACCTTAAGCCTAACCCTATTCCTAACACTAAACACTAACCCTAACCCTAACCCTAACGCTCACCCTAACCTAACCCTAACCATAACCATTACCCTAAACCTAACCCTAAACCTAACCCTTACGCTTACCCTAACCCTAACCCTAATCTTAACCCCAACCCTAAACCTAACCCTAACCCTTACCCTTACCTTACCCCTAACCCTAAACCTAACCCTAACCCTAACTTTACCCTAACCCTAACACTAACCCTAAACCTACCCTTTACCCTAACCCTTACTCTTAGCCTAACCCTAACCACAACCATAACCCTAACCCTAACCCTTACCCTTACCCTAATCCTAACCCCAAACCTAACCCTAACCCTAACCCTAACCCTTTCCCTTACCCTAACCCTAACCCTAACCCTACACCTAACCCTTACCCTTACCTGTTGGGAGCCAGAGTGGAATCAAACTGTACCTTGACTTGCATCAGGCGATGGCTTTATTGTCTTATTGCTTTCTGGCCCTATAATGTGTAAATGACCTGAGAATTACCATATGAATGTAACACCTGGAGGTTCCGTGGGTCAGGAAGAGGGAAGAAGGGGGAGTGGAAAATAAACACGGCAGTCTCAGCAGTCTTTCCCTGGACTGCGGACATCCCGGACCCGGTGTGTCTGTCTCTCTTATAGTTCTTCCTAGTCCTTGCCCCCGATTTCAGGAACCCCAGCCTGCGAACCCTGGTTTGCTGCCGGTTGGCCCCGGCACTTACCCTAAACCTAACCCTAAACCTAACCCTTACCCTAACCCTAACCCAAACCCCTAACCCTAACCCTAACCCTAACACTAACCCTAACGCTTACCCTGACCCTAACCCTAAACCTAAACCTTACCCTAACCTTAACCATAACCCTTACCCTAACCCCAACCCTAACCTGAACCCTAACCCCTAAACCTAACCCTAACTCTAACCCTAACCCTTACCCTTACCCTAACCCTAAACCTTACCCTTACCCTAACCCTAACCCCTAACCCTAACTTTAACCCTAAACATTACCCTTACCCTAACCCTAACCCTAACCCTAACCCTTAACCTTACTCTAAACCTAACCCTAAACCTAACCCTAACACTAACCCTAAAACTTACCCTTACCCTAAACCTAAACCTAACACTTACCCTAACCCTAACCCAAACCCCTAACCCTAACCCTAACACTAATACTAATCCTAACGCTTACCCTGACCCTAACCCTAACCCTCAACCTAACCATTACCCTAACCCCAACCCTAACCTGAACCCTAACACCTAACCCTAACCCTAACCCTCACCCTCAACCTAACCCTAACCCTAACCCTAACCCTAATCCTAACCTTCATCCTTACCCTAACCCTAACCCTAAGCCTAACCTTAACCCTAATCCTAACCCTTACCCTTACTCTAACAATAACCCTAACCCTTACCCTTACCCTAAACCTAACCCTAAACCTAACCCTAAACCTTACCCTTACCCTAAACCTAACCCTAACCCTAATCGTAAACCTAAACCTAACTCGAAACCTAACCCTTATCCTTACCTTACCCCTAACCCTAACCCTAACCCTAACTCTAACCCTTAACCCTAAACCTACCCTTACCTTAACTCTAACCTTAACCCTAAACCTAACACTAACCCTAACCCTAACCCTAACCCTAACCCTATCCCTTACCCTAACCCCAACCCTAAACCTAACCCTAACCCTTACCCTTACCCTACCCCTAACCCTAAACCTAACCCTAACCCTAACCCTAACCCAAACCCTTACACTTACCCTAATCCTAACCCCAAACCAAACCCTAACCCTAACCTTAACGCTTAACCTTACCATAACACTAACCCTAAACCTTACCCTTACCCAAATCTAACCCTAACCCTTACCCTAACCCTAACTCTTACTCTAACCCTAACCCTAACCCCTAACCCTAAACCTAACACTAAACTTTACCCTTACCCTAACCCTCACCCTCACCCGTAACCATAACCCTAACCGTAAACATGACCCTAACCCTAACCCTAAACGTAACGCTAACAATAACCCTAACCCTTACCCTTACCCTAACCCTATCCCTAACACTTAACCTAACCCTAAACCTAACCCTAACCCCTAACCCTAACCCTAACCCTAACTCTAACCCTTCCCCTTACCCTAACCCTAACCCTCACCCTTACACTAAACCTAACCCTAACCTTAAGCCTAACCCTATCCCTAACCCTAAACACTAACCCTAACCCTAACCCTAACGCTCAACCAAACCTAACCCTAACCATAACCATTACCCTAACCCTAACCCTAAACCCTACCCCTAACCCTTACCCTTACCCTACCCAAACCCGAAGTCTAACCCTAACCCTAACCCTAACCCTAACCCTTACCCCAACCCTAACCCTAACCTTAACCCTTACCCTAACCCTAACCCTAATCCATACCCTTACCCTAACCTAACCCTAACCCTAACCCTAACACTTATCCTTACCCTAAACCAAACCCTAACACTTACCTTAACCCTAACCCTAACCCTAACCACTAACCCTAACCCTAACCCTAACCCTAACACTAACCTTAACGCTTACCCTTACCCAAAACCGAACCCTTACCCTAAACCTAACCCTAACCCTAACCCTAATCCTAACCAATACCCTTACCCTAACCTAACCCTAACCCTAACCCTAACACTTATCCTTACCCTAAACCTAACCCTAAGGCTTACCCTTACACTTACCCTAATCCTAACCCTAACCCTAACCATGACCTTAACCATAACCTTACCCTAACCCTAACCCTAACCCTTACCCTTACCCTAACCGTAATCCTAACCCTAACCCTAACCCTCACCTCACCCTAACCCTAACCCTAACCCTAACCCTAAACCTTATCCTTACCCTAACCCTAACCCTAAGTCTAACCTTAACAATAACCCTAACCCTTACCCTTACCCTAACCCTAATCCTAACCCTAAACCTTACCCTTACCCTAACCCTAACCCTAACCCTAAACCGTACCCTTACCCTAAACCTAACCCTAACCCTAACCCTAAACCTTACCCTTACCCTAAACCTAACCCTAACAATAACGGTAAACCTAAACCTACCCCGAAACCTAACCCTTACCCTTACCTTAACCCTAACCCTAACCCTAACCCTAAACCTAACTCTAATCCCTAACCCTAAACCTACCCTTACCCTAACCCTACCCCTAACACTAACACTAACAGCTAACCCTAAGCATAGCTCTAACCCTAACCCTTACCATTTCCCTAACCCTAACCCAAACCCTAACCCAAACCCTAACCCTAACTTAAACCCTAAACCTAACCCGAACCCTTACCCTTACCCTAAACGTAACCCTAAACCTAAACCTAACCATAATCCTAACCCTAACCCTAACCCTATACCTAAACTTAACCCTAACCCTAACTCTAACCCTTACCCTAACCCTAACCCTAACCTAACCCTAACCCTAACACTTAAACTTAGCCTAACCCTAAACCTAAACGTAAACCTCACAGTAATCCTAAGGCTAACCCTAACCCTAACCCTAAACTTAACCCTAACCCTAACCCTACCCCTAACCCTTACCCTTACCCTAACCCTAACCCTCCCCCTAACCCAAACACTTACCCTTACCCTAACCCTAACCCTACCACTAACCCTACCTTTTACTCTAACCCTAACCCTAACCCTAACCCTAACCCTACCCCTAACACTAACACTAACAGCTAACCCTAAGCCTAGCTCTAACTCTAACCCTTACCATTTCCCTAACCCTAACCCAAACCCTAACCCAAACCCTAAACCTAACTTAAACCCTAAACCTAACCCGAACCCTTACCCTTACCCTAAACGTAACCCTAAACCTAAACCTAACCCTAATCCTAACCCTAACCCTAACCCTATACCTAAACTTAAACCTAACCCTAACTCTAACCCTTACCCTAACCCTAACCCTAACCCCAACCCAACCCTAACCCTAACCCTAACCTAACCCTAACCCTAACACTTACCCTTAGCCTAACCCTAAACCTAAACGTAAACCTCACAGTAATCCTAACGCTAACCCTAACCCTAACCCTAAACTTAACCCTAACCCTAACCCTAACCCTAACCCTTACCCTTACCCTAACCCTAACCCTACACCTAACCCAAACACTTACCCTTACCCTAACCCTAACCCTACCACTAACCCTACCTTATACTCTAATCCTAACCCTAACCCTAACCCTTACCCTAACCCCTAACTCTTACCCTTACCCTAACAATAACCCTAACCCTTACCATTACCCTAACCCTAACCCTAACCCTAACCCTAAACCTAACCCTATCCCTAACCCCTACCCTTACCCTAACCCTAACCCTAAAACTAACCCTAACCCTAACCCTAACCCTCAACCTTACCCTTATCCAAACCCTAACCCTAACTCTAACCCCTAACCCTAACCCTATCCCTGACCCTAACCCTTACCCTTATCCTAACCCTAACCCTAACCTTAACCCTAACCCTAACACTAACCTTAACCTAACCCTAACCCTAAACCTAACACTTACCCTTACCCTAACCCTAACCTAACCCTAAACATTACCCTAACCCTAACCCTAACCCCTAACCCTAACCCTAACACTAACTCTTCCCCTTCCCCTAACCCTAACCCTCACCCTTACACTAAACCTAACCCTAAACGTAAGCGTAAACCTATCCCTAACCCTAAACACTAACCCTAACCCTAACCCTAACCTTTACCCTAACCCTAACCCTAACCCTAAACCCTAACCCTAACCCTAACCCTAACTCTAACCCTTACCGTTACCCTAACCCTAACCCTAACCCTAAACGTTACCCTTACCCTAAAAATAATTCTACCACTTACCCTAACCCTAACCCTTACTCTAACCCTAACACTAACCCCTAACCCTAACCCTAACCCTAAACCTAACCCTTGCCCAAACCCTAACCCTAACCCCTATCCCTAACCCTAACCCTAACCCTTACCCTTACCCTAAGCCTAAACCTTACCATTACGCTAAACCTAACCCTAATCCCTAACCCTAACCCAAACCCTGACCCTAACCCTAACCCTAACCCTTACCCTAACTTTAACCTTAACACTTTCCCTAACCCCAACCCTAACCTGAACCCTAAGCCTAACCCTAACCCTAACCCTCACCCTCAACCTATCCCTAACCCTAACCCTTACCCTTACCGTAACCCTGAACCTAACCCTAAACCTAACCCTTTCACTTGCCCTAACCCTAACACTAACCCTAACCCTAACCCTTACCCTTATCCAAACCCTAAACCTAACTCTAAACCCTAACCCTAACCCTATCCCTCACCCTAACCCTTACCCTTATCCTAACCCTAACCCTAACCTTACCCCTAACCCTAACACTTACCCTTAACCTAACCCTAACCCTAAACCTAACACTTACCCTTAACCTAACCCTAACCCTAACCCTAATCTTAACCCTATCCCTAACCATTAACATAACCCTAACCCTAAACCTAACCCTAACCCTAACACTAACCCTAACCCTAACCCTAACCCTTAACCTTACCCTAAACCTAACCCTAACCCTAAACCTTACACTTACCCTTACCTTAAACCTAACCCTAAACCTTACCCTAACCCTAATCCTAAACTTAACCCCTAACACTAACCCTAGCCCTAACACTAACCCTAACGCTTAGCCTTACTCTTACCCTAACCCTAACCCTTACCCTAACCCTAACCCTAACCCTAACCTTAAACCTAACCCTAACCCCAACCCTGAACCTAACCACTAATCCTAAGCCTAACCCTAAACCTTACCCTTACCCTAACCCTAACACTGACCCCTAACCATAACCCTAACCCTAACCTTAACCCTAACCTTAACCTAAGCCTAACACTAACCCTATCTCGTACACTTAACCTAACCCTAACCCTCACCCTAACCCTTTCCCTTACCCTAACCCTAACCATAAACCTAACCCTAACCCTAATCCTAAAACTAACCCTAACCCTAAACCTTACCCTTACCCTAAACCTAACCCTAAAACTAACCCTAACCCTAACCCTAACCTTAAACCTAAGCCTAACACTAACCCTATCTCGAACACTTAACCTAACCCTAACCCTCACCTAACCCTTTCCCTTACCCTAACCCTAACCATAAACCTAACCCTAACCCTAATCCTAAAACTAACCCTAACCCTAAACCTTACCCTTACCCTAAACCTAACCCTAAAACTAACCCTAACCCTAACCCTAACCTTAAACCTAAGCCTAACACTAACCCTATCTCGAACACTTAACCTAACCCTAACCCTCACCTAACCCTTTCCCTTACCCTAACCCTAACCATAAACCTAACCCTAACCCTAATCCTAAAACTAACCCTAACCCTAAACCTTACCCTTACCCTAAACCTAACCCTAACACTAACCCTAACCTGAACACTGACCCTAACCCTTACCCTTACCCTAACCCTTACCCTTACCATAACCCTAACCCTAACCCTAACCCTAACGCTAACCTTACCCTAACCATAACCCCTAACCCTAACCCTAACCCTAGCCCTTACCCTTACCCTTACCCTAAACCTAATCCTAACCCTAACCCTTACACTTAACCTTACCCTTACCCTAACCCTGACCCTAACCCTAACCTTACCCTAACCCTAACCCTCACTCTTACACTTACCCTAACCCTAACCCTAACCCTAACCTTACCCTAACCCTAGCGCTAACCCCTAACCCTAACCCTAACCCTAACGCTCACCCTAACGTAACCCTAAACATAACCATTACCCTAACCCTAACCCTTACCCTTACCCTAACCTAACCTTAACCGCAACCCTAAAACTAACCCTAACCCATACCCTTACCATACCCCTAACCCTAAACCTAACCCTAACCCTAACCCTAACTTTTCCCTAACACTATCCCTTACCCTAAACCTAACCAACCTTAACCCTAACCCTTACCCTTAGCCTAAACCTAACCACAACTCTAACCCTAACCCTAACCCTTACCCTAATCCTAACCCCAAACCTAACCCTAACCATAACCCTAACCATAACCCTTACCCTTACCCTAACTCTAACCCTAATCCTAACCCTAAAACTTACCCCTACCCTAAACCTAAACCTAACCCTTACCCTAACCCTAACCCTTACTCTAACCCTAACTGTAAACCCTAACCCTAACCCTAACCCTAACCCTAAACCTTACCCTTACCCTAACACTAACCCTAACCCCTAACCCTAACGCTAACCCTAACCCTGACCTTAACCCTTACCCTTATCCTAACCCAAACCCTAAACCTACCCCTAACCCTAACCCTAACCCTAACCCTAACCCTACCCTAAACGTAACCCTAAAAATAACCCTAACCCTTACCCTCACCCTAACGCTAACCTTAACCCTAAACTTAACACTTACCCTTACCCTAACCCTAACCCTAACCCGGACCCTTACCCTAACCGTAAACCTAATCTTAACCCCAACCCTAAACCTAACCCTAACCCTTACCCTTACCCTACCCCTAACCCTAAACCTAACCCTAAACCTAACCCCAACCCTAACTTTACCCTAACCCTAACCCTAACCCTAACCCTTATCCTTACCCTAACCCTAACCCTAATCTTAACCCTTACCCTAACCCTAACCCTAATCTTAACCCCAACCCTAAACCTAACCCTAACCCTTGCAATTACCTACCCCTAACCCTAAACGTAACCCTAATCCTAACCCTAACTTTACCCTAATCCTAACCCTAACCCTAACCCTAACCTTAACCCTAACCCTTACGTTAGCCTAACCCTAACCACAACCCTAACCCTAACCCTAACCCTTACCCGTACCCTATCCTAACCCCAAACCTAACCCTAACCCGAATCCTAATCCTAACCCTTACCCTTACACTAACCCTAACCCTAACCCTAAACCTTACCCTTACCCTAAACATAACTCTACCACTTACCCTAACCCTAACCCTTACTCTAACCCTAACCCTAACTCCTAACCCTAACCTTAACCCTGAAACTTACCCTTACCCTAACCCTAACCCCAACCCCTATCCCTAACCCTAACCCTAACCCTTACCCTTACCCTAACCCTAAAACGTACCCTTACCCTAACCCTAACCCTAACCCTTAACCCTAACCCTAAACCTTGCTCTTAACCTAACCCTAACCCTAACCCTCACCACTAACCCTAACCCTAACCCTAACCCTGACCCTAATCCTAACCCTAACCCTTACCCTAACTTTAACCCTAACCCTTACCATAACCTCAACCCTAACCTTAACCCTAACCCTTACTTTAGCCTAACCCTAACCACAACCCTAACCCTAACCCTAACCCTTACCCGTACCCTAATCCTAACCCCAAACCTAACCCTAACCCGAACCCTAACCCTAACCCTTACCCTTACGCTAACCCTAACCCTAACCCTAAACCTTACCGTTACCCTAAACATAACTCTAACACTTACCCTAACCCTAAACCTTACTCTAACCCTAACCCTAAACCCTAACCCTAACCTTAACCCTGAAACTTACCCTTACCCTAACCCTAACCCCAACCCCTATCCCTAACCCTAACCCTAACCCTTACCCTTACCCTAACCCTAAAACTTACCCTAAACCTAACCCTAACCCTTACCCTTACCCTAACCCTAACCCTAATCTTAACCCCAACCCTAAACTTAACCCTAACCCTTACCCTTACGTACCGCTAACCCTAAACCTAACCCTAACCCTAACCCTAACCCTAACCCTAACTTTACCCTAATCCTAACCCTAACCCTAACCCTAACCTTAACCCTAACCCTTACTTTAGCCTAACCCTAACCACAACCCTAACCCTAACCCTAACCCTTACCCGTACCCTAATCCTAACCCCAAACCTAACCCTAACCCGAACCCTAACCCTAAACCTTACCCTTACGCTAACCCTAACCCTAACCCTAAACCTTACCCTTACCCTAAACATAACTCTACCACTTACCGTAACCCTAACCCTTACTCTAACCCTAACCCTAACCCCTAAACCTAACCCTAACCCTGAAACTTACCCTTACCCTAACCCTAACCCTAACCCCTAACCCTAACTCTAACCCTAACCCTTACCCTTACCCTAATCCTAAAACTTACCCTTACCCTAACCCTAACCCTAACCCTAACCCTTAACCCTAACCCTAACCCTAAACCTTGCCCTTAACCTAACCCTAAACCTAACCCTAACCACTAACCCTAACCCTAAACCTAACCCTGACCCTAACCCTAACCCTAACCCTTATCCTAACTTTAAACCTAACCCTTACCATAACCTCAACCCTAACCTGAACCCTAACCCCTAACCCTAACCCTAACCCTCACCCTCAACCTATCCCTAACCCTAACCCTTACCCTTACCGTAACCCTAACCCTAACCCTAACCCTTACCCTTACCCTAAAACTAACCCTAACACTAAACTTAACCCTAAACCTTACCCTAACCCTAACCCTAACACTAAACTTAACCCTAACCCTTACCCTAACTCTAACTCTAACCCTAACCCCTATCCCTATCCCTAACCCTAAACCTTACCCTTACCCTACCCTAACCCTAAATCTAACCCTAACCCTAAACCTAACCCTTAAACTAACCCTAAGCCTAACCCTAACCCTAACACTTACCCTTACCTTAAACCTAACCCTAACACCTACCCTAACCCTAACCCTAACCCTAACCCCTAACCCTAAACCTAAGCCTAACACTAACCCTAACGCTTACACTTACCCTAACCATAAACCTAACCCTTACCCTAACCCTAACCCTAACCCTGACCTTAAACATAACCCTAACCACAACCCTAACCCTAACCCCTAATCCTAACCTTAACACTAAACCTTAACCTTACCCAAACCCTAACACTGACCCCTAACCATAACCCTAACCCTAACATTAACCCTAACCCTAACACAAACCCTAACCCGAAGACTTAACCTAACCCTAACCCTCATCCTAACCCTCTCCCTTACCCTAACCCTGACCCTAACCCTAACCTTACCCTAACCCTAAAAGTAACCCTTTCCCTTACCCTAACCCTAACCATAAACCTAACCCTAACCCTAATCCTAAAACTAACCCTAACCCTAAACCTTAACCTTACCCTAACCCTAACCCTAAAACTAACCCTAACCCTAAACCTAACCCTAACCTTAACCCTAACCCTAACACTAACCCTAACCCGAACACTGACCCTAACCCTTAACCTTACCCTAACCCTTACCCTTACCCTAACCCTAACCCTAACCCTAACCTTACCCTAACCCTATCCCTAACCCCTAACCCTTACCCTAACCCTAACCCTAACCCTTACCCTTACCCTAAACCTAATCCTAACACTAACCCTCACACTTAACCTCACCCTTACCCTAACCCTGTCCCTAACCCTAACCTTACCCTAACCCTAACCCTCACCCTCACACTTACCCTAACCCTAACCCTAACCCTAAACCTTACCCTTACCCTAAACCTAATCCTAACACTAACCCTCACACTTAACCTCACCCTTACCCTAACCCTGTCCCTAACCCTAACCTTACCCTAACCCTAACCCTCACCCTCACACTTACCCTAACCCTAACCCTAACCCTAACCTCAACCCTAACCTTACCCTAACCCTAGCGCTAACCCCTAACCCTAACCCTAAATCTAACTCTATCCCTTCCCCTTCCCCTAACCCTAACCCTCACCCTTACACTAAACCTAACCCTAAACTTAAGCATAAACCTATCCCTAACCATAAACACTAACCCTAACCCTAACCCTAACGCTCATCCTAACGTAACCCTAAACGTAACCATTACCCTAACCATAACCCTTACCCTTACCCTAACCCTAACCTTAACCTCAACCCTAAAACTAACCCTAACCCTTACCCTTACCCTACCCCTAACCGTAACCCTAACCCTAACCCTAACCCTAACCCTAACTTTTCCCTAAACGTATCCCTTACCCTAAACCTAACCCTAACCTTAACCCTAACCTTAACCCTACCCCTTACCCTTAGCCTAAACCTAACCACAACTCTAACCCTAACCCTAACCCTTACCCTTACCCTAATCCTAACCCCAAATCTAACCCTAACCCTAACCCTAACCCTAACCCTTACCCTTACCCTAACTCTAACCCTAATCCTAACCCTAAAACTTACCCTTACCCTAAACCTAACCCTAACCCTTACCCTAACCCTAACCCTTACTCTAACCCTAACCCTAAACCCTAAACCTAACCCTAACCCTAAACCTTACCCTTACCTTAACCCTAACCCTAACCCTGACCCTTACCCTAACCGTAAACCTAATCTTAACCCCAAACCTAAACCTAATCCTAATCCTTACCCTAACCCTAACCCTTACTCTAACTCTAACCCTAAACCCTAACGCTAACCCTAACCCTAACCCTAACCCTAACCCCTATCCCTAACTCTAACTCTAACCCTTACCCTTACCCTAACCCTAAAACTCACACTTACCCTACCCCTAACCCTAACCCTTAACCCTAACCCTAAACCTAAACCTTACCCTTAACATAACCCTAACCCTAACCCTCACCACTAACCCTAACCCTAACCCTAACCCTGACCCTAACCCTAACCCTAACCCTTACCCTAACTTTAAACCTAACCCTTACCATAACCTCAACCCTAACCTGAACCCTAACCCCTAACCCTAACCCTAACCCTCACCCTCAACCTAACCATAACCCTAACCCTTACCCTTACCGTAACCCTAAACCTAACCCTAAACCTAACACTTACAGTTACCCTAACCCTAACCCTAACCCTTACCCTTACCCTAAACCTAACCCTAACACTAAACTTAACCCTAACCCTTACCCTAACCCTAACCCTAACACTAAACTTAACCCTAACCTTTACCCTAACCCTAACCCTAACCCTCACCCCTAACCCTATCCCTAATCCTAAACCTTACCCTTACCCTACCCTAACCCTAAATCTAACAATAACCCTAACCCTAAACCTAACCCTTAACCTAACCCTAAGCCTAACCCTAACCCTAACACTTACCCTTACCTTAAACCTAACCCTAACACTTACCCTAACCCTAACCCTAACCCCTAACCCTAACCCTAAGACTAACACTAACCCTAACGCTTACCCTTACCCTAACCATAACCCTAACCCTTACCCTAACCCTAACCCTAACCCTAACCTTAAACATAACCCTAACCCCAACCCTAACCCTAAACCCTAATCCTAACCCTAACACTCAACCTTAACCTTACCTAAATCCTAACACTGACCCCTAACCATAACCCTAACCATAACCCTAACCGTAACCTTAACCCTAACCCTAACACTAACCCTAACCCGAATACTTAACCTAACCCTAACCCTCACCCTAACCCTTTCCCTTACCCTAACCCTAACCATAACCCTAACTCTAACACTAATCCTAAAACTAACCCTAACCCTAAACCTTACCCTTTCTCTAACCCTAACCCTAAACCTAACCCTATCCCTAACCCTAACCCTAAACCTAACCTTAACCCTAACCCTAACACTAACCCTAACCCAAACCCTGACCCTAACCCTTACCCTTACCCTAACCGTTACCCTTACCCTAACCCAAAAACCAAACCTAACCCTAACCCTAACCCTAACCCAAACCCTAAACGTTACCCTTACCCTAAGCCTAACCCTAACCCTACCCCTAACCTTAACCCGTACCCCTACCCCTAACCCTGACCCTAAACCTTACCCTAACCTAACCCTAACCCTTATCCTTACCCTAAACCTAACCCTAACCCTAACCCTAACCCTAACCCATACTCTTAACCTAACCTAACCCTAACCCTAACCCTAACACTTACCCTTACCCTAAACCTATCCCTAACCGTACCTTAACCCTAATCCTATCCCTAACCCCTAACCCTAACCCTAACCCTATCACTAACCCTAACGCTTACCCTGACCCTAAACCTAAACCTAAACCTTACCCTAACCTTAAACCTAACCCTTACACTAACCCCAACCCTAACCTGAACCCTAACCCCTAACCCTAACCCTAACCCTCACACTCAATCTAACTCTAACCCTAACCCTTACCCTTACCGTAACCCTAACCCTAACCCTAACCCTTACACTTGCCCTAACCCTAACCCTAACACTAACCCTAAACCTTACCCTTACCCTAAATCTAACCCTAACACTAAACTTAACCCTAACCCTTAACCTAACTCAAACCCTAACCCTAACCCCTAACCATATCCCTAACCCTAACCCTTACCCTTACCCTACCCTAACCCTAACTCTAACCCTAAACCTAATCCTAACCCTGAACCTAACCCTAACCCTAACCCTAACCCTAACCCTAAACCTAACACTAACCCTAACGCTTATCCTTACCCTAACCCTAACTCTAACCGTTACCCTAACCCTAACCCTAACCTTAACCCCTAACCCTAACTCTTACCCTAACCTTAACCCTAAACCTTACCCTAACCCCAACCCTAACCTGAACCCTAACCCCTAACCCTAACACTAACCCTCACCCTCAACCTAACTCTAACCCTAACCCTAACCGTAACTCTTATCCTTACCCTAACCCTAACCCTAAGCCTAAACTTAACCCTAACTCTAACCCTTACCCTTACCCTAACCCGAACCCTAACCCTAAATCTTACCCTTACCATAAACCTAACCCTAACCCTAACCCTAAACCTTACCCTTACCCTAAACCTAACTCTAACCCTAACCGTAAACCTAACCCAAACCCGAAACCTAACCCTTACCTTAACACTAACACTAACCCTAACCCTAACCCTAACTCTAACCCCTAACCCTAAACCTATCCTTAACCTAACCCTAATCCTAACCCTAACACAAACCCCTAACCCTAAGACTAGCCCTAACCCTAACCCTTACCATTTTCCTAACCCTAACACTAACCCAAACCCTATCCCTAACCTAAACCCTAAACCTAATCCGAACCCTTACCCTTACCCTAACCCTAAACCTAAACCTAACTCTAATCCTAACCCTAAACCTAACCCTAAACCTAAACTTAACCCTAATCCTAAACCTAACCCTAACCCTAACCCTAACCTTTACCCTAACCCTAACCCTAACCCAACAGTAACCCTTACCCTAACCCTAACCCTAACCCTAACCCTAACACGTAACCTTACCCTAACCCTAACCATAACCCTAACCCTTACCCTAACCCTTACCCTAACCCTAACCTTACCCTAACCCTTACCCTTACCCTAACCCTAACCCTAACATTAACCCCAACCCTAAAACTAACCCTAACCCTTACCCTTACCCTACCCCTAACCCTAAACCTAACCCTAACCCTAACCATAACTTTAGCCTAACCCTAACCCTTACCCTAAACCTAACCCTAACCTTAACCCTAACCTTAACCCTAACCCTTACCCTTAGCCTAACCCTAACGACAACACTAACCCTAACCCTAACCCTTACCCTGACCCTAATCCTAACCCCAAACCTAACCCTAACCCTAACCCTAACCCTAATCCTTACACTTACCCTAACCCTAACCTTACCCTTACCCTAAACCTAACCCTAACCCTAACCCCTAACCCTAACCCTAACCCTAATCCTTACCCTTACCCTAACACTAACCCTAACCCCTAACCCTAACCCTAACCCTAACCCTGACCCTAACCCTTACCCTTATCCTAACCCAAAGCCTAACCCTAACCCTAACACCAACCCTAACGCTTACCTTTACCCTAACCCTAACTCTACCCTAACCCTAAACGTAACCCTAACAATAACCCTAAAACGTACCCTCACCCTAACCCTAACCTTAAACCTAACCCTAACACTTACCCTTACCCTAACCCTAACCCTAAACCTGACCTTACCCTAACCCTAAACCTAATCTTAACCCCAAACCTAAACCTAACCCTAATCCTTACCCTTACCCTACCCCTAACCGTAAACCTACCCTAACCCTAACCCCAACCGCAACTTTACCCTAACCCTAACCTTAACCCTAACCCTTACCGTTACCCTAACCCTAACCCTAATCTTACCCCAAACCATAAACCTAACCCTAACCCTTACCCTTACCTACCCCTAACGCTAACCCTAACCCTACCCTAACCCTAACCCTAAACCTAACTTTACCCTAACCCTAACCCTAACCCTAACCTTAACCACAACCCCTACGTTATCCTAACCCTAACCACAACCCTAACCCTAACCCTAACCCTTACCCGTACCCTAATCCTAACCCCAAACCTAACCCTAACCCTAACCCTAACACTAAACCTAACCCTTACCCTTACCCTAACCCTAACCCTAACCCTAAACCTTACCCTTACCCTAACCCTAACCCTAACCCCTATCCCTAACCCTAACCGTTACCCTTACCCTAACACTAAACCTTACCCTTACGCTAAACCTAACCCAAACCACTAACCCTAACCCTAACCCTAAACCTTACTCTTACCCTAACTCTAAACCTTACCCTAAGGCTAAAACTAACCCTTACCCTAACTTTAACCCTAACCCTTACCCTAACTCCAACCCTAACCTGAACCCTAACCCCTAAACCTAACACTAAACCTCACCCTCAACCTAACCCTAACCCTTACCCTAACCCTAACCCTAACCCTAACCCCTAACCCTAACCCTAGCCCTAACACCAACCCTAAGGCTTACCCTTACTCTAACCCTAAACCTTACCCTTACCCTAACCCTAACACTGACCCCTAACCATAACCCTAACCCTAACCCTAACCTTAACCCTAACCCTAACACTAACCCTAACCCTCACCCTAACCCTTTCCCTTACCCTAACCCTAACCATAAACCTAAACCTAACCCTAAGCCTAAAACTAACCCTAACCCTAAACCTTACCCTTACCCTAAACCTAACGCTAAAACTAACCCTAACCCTAACCCTAAACCTAACCTTAACCCTAACCCTAACACTAACCCTAACCCGAAACCTGACCCTAACCCTTACCCTTACCCTAACCCTTACCCTTACCCTAACCCTAACCGCAAACCTAACACTAACCCAAATCCTAACCCTAACCCTAAACCTTACCCTTACCCTAACCCTAACCCCAACCCTAAACCTTACCCTAACCCTAACCCTAACCCTAACCCTTACCCTTACCTAAACCTAACCCTAACCCTAACCCTAACCCTCACACTTAACCTTACCCTTACCCTAACCCTAACCCTAACCCTAACCCTAACCCTAAAATTACGCTAACCCTAACCCTAACCCCTAACCCTAAACCCTAACCCTATCCCTAACCCTAACCGTTACCCTTATCCTACCCTCACCCTAACTCTAACCCTAACCCTTACCCTAACCCTAACCCTAACCCCAATCCTAACCCACACCCTAAACCTAACCTAACCCTAACCCTAACCCTAACACTTACCCTTACCCTAAACCTAACCCTAACCCTTACTCTAACCCTAACCCTAACCCTAACACCTAACCCTAAACCTAACCCTAAGCCTAACCCTAATGCTTACCGTGACCCTAACCCTAAAGCTAACCCTTACCCTAAACTTAACCCTAACCCTTGCCCTAACTCCAACCCTAACCTGAACCCTAACCCCTAAACCTAACCCTAACCCTTTCCCTCAACCTAACCTTAATCCTAACCCTAACACCAACCCTTATCCTTACCCTAACCCTAACCCTAAGCCTAACCTTAACCCTTACCCTAACCCTAACCCTAACACTAAACCTTACCCTTACCCTAAACCTAACCCTAAACCTAAACCTAAACCTTACCCTTACCCTAAACCTAACTCTAACCCTAAACGTAAACCTAACCCTAACTCGAGACTTAACCCTTACCCTTACCTTAACCCTAAACCTAACCCTAACTCTAAACGCTAACCATAAACCTACCATTACTCTAACCCTAACCCTTAACCCTAACCCTAACCCTAAACCTAAACCTAAGCCTAATCCTAACCTAACCCTAATCTAAACCTAAACCTAAACGTAACCCTAAACCTAAACCTAATCCTTACCCTAACCCTAACCCTAACCCAACCCTAACCCTTACCCGAACACTAACCCTAACCCTAACCCTAACCCTAAAACTTACCCTTACCCTAACCCTAAACCTAACCCTAACCCTTACCCTAAACGTAACCCTAACTCTAACCCTAACCCTTACCCTTACCCTAACCCCAACACTAAACCTAACACCTACCCTTACCGTAACCCTAACCCTGACCCTAACCGTAACCTTTCCCTAACCCTAAACCTAACCCTAACCCCTAATCCTAACCCTAACCCTAAACCTTACCCTAACCCTAACACTAAATCTAACCCTAACTCTAACCCCTAACCCTAACCCTATCCCTTACCATAACCCTAAAACTAAGCCTAACCTTAACCCTAAACTTAACCCTAACCCTAACCCTAACCCTTACCCTTACCCTAACCATTACCCTAACCCTAACCCTAACCCTAACTCTTACCCTATCCCTAAACTTAACCCTAACCCTTACCCTTACCTACCCCAAACCCTAAACCTAACCCTAACCCTAACCCTAACCCTAACACTAACTTTACCATAATCCTAACCCTAACCCTAACCCTAACCTTAACCCTAACCCTTACGTTAGCCTAACCATAACCACAACCCTAACCCTAATCCTAACCCTTACCCGTACCCTAATCCTAACCCCAAACCTAACCCTAACCCGAACCCTAACCCTAAAACTTACCCTTACCCTAACCCTAACCCTAACCCTAAACCTTACCCTTACCCTAAACATAACTCTACCACTTACCCTAACCCTAACCCTTACTCTAACCCTAACCCTAACCCTTAACCCTAAACCTAACCCTAACCCTAAAACTTACCCTTACCCTAACCCTAACCATAACCCCTATCCCTAACCCTAACCCTAACCCTTACCCTTACCCTAACCCTAAACCTTACCCTTACCCTAACACTAACCCTAACCTTTAACCCTAACCCTAACCCTAAACCTTACCCTTAACCTAACCTAACCCTAACCCTAACCCCTAACCCTAACCCTAACCCTTACCCTAACTTTAACCCTAACCTTTACCCTAACCTCAACACTAACCTGAACCCTAACCCCTAACCCTAACCCTCACCCTCAATCTAACCCTAACCCTAACCCTGACCCTTACCCTAACCCTAAACCTAATCTTAACCCCAACCCTAAACCTAACCCTAAACTTACCCTTACCCTACCCCTAACCCTAAACCTAACCCTAACCCTAACCCCAACCCTAACTTTACCCTAACCCTAACCCTAACCCTAACCCTTACCCTTACCCTAACCCTAACCCTAATCTTAACCCCAACCCTAAACTTAACCCTAACCCTTACCCTTACCTACCCCAATCCCTAAACCTAACCCTAACCCTAACCCTAACCCTAACACTAACTTTACCCTAATCCTAACCCTAACCCTAACCCTAACCTTAACCCTAACCCTTACGTTAGCCTAACCATAACCACAACCCTAACCCTAATCCTAACCCTTACCCGTACCCTAATCCTAACCCCAAATCTAACCCTAACCCGAACCCTAAACCTAAAACTTACCCTTACCCTAACCCTAACCCTAACCCTAACCCTAAACCTTACCCTTACCCTAAACTTAACTCTACCACTTACCCTAACCCTAACCCTTACTCTAACCCTAACCCTAACCCCTAACCCTAAACCTAACCCTAACCCTAAAACTTACCCTTACCCTAACCCTAACCATAACCCCTATCCCTAACCCTAACCCTAACCCTTACCCTTACCCTAACCCTAAACCTTACCCTTACCCTAACCCTAACCCTAACCCTTAACCCTAACCCTAACCCTAAACCTTACCCTTAACCTAACCTAACCCTAACCCTAACCCCTAACCCTAACCCTAACACTTACCCTAACCTTTACCCTAACCTCAACACTAACCTGAACCCTAACCCCTAACCCTAACCCTTACCCTTACCCTAACCCTAAACCTTACCCTTACCCTAACCCTAACCCTAACCCTTAACCCTAACCCTAACCCTAAACCTTACCCTTAACCTAACCTAACCCTAACCCTAATCCTAACCCCTAACCCTATCCCTAACCATAAACCTTACCCTTACCCTACCCTAACCCTAACTCTAACCCTAACCCTAACCTTAACCCTTAACCTAACCCTAAGCCTAACGCTAACCCAAACACTTAACCTTAACTTAAACCTAACCGTAACCCTTACCCTAACCCTAACCCTAACCCTAACCCCTAACCCTAACCTTAAGCCTAACACTAACCCTAACGCTTACACTTACCCTAACAATAACCCTAAACCTTAACCTAACCCTAAACCTAACCCTAACATTAAACCTAACCCTAACCCCAACCCTAACCCTAACCCCTAATCCTAACCCTAACCCTAAAACTTACCCTTACCCTAACCCTAACACTGACCCCTAACCATAACCCAAACCATAACCCTAACCCTAACCTTAACTCTAACCCTAACACTAACCCTAACCCGAACACTTAACCTAACCCTAACCCTCACCCTAACCCTTTCCCTTACCCTAACCCTAACCATAAACCTAACGCTAACCCTAATCCTACAACTAAACCTAACCCTAAACCTTACCCTTACCCTAACCCTAACCCTAAAAGAAACCCTAACCCTAACGCTAACCCTAACCCTAACCCTAACCTTAACCCTAACACTAACACTAATCCTAACCCGAACCCTGACCCTAACCCTTAGCCTTACCCTAACACTTACACTTACCCTAACCCTAACACCAAACCTAACCCTAACCCTAACCCTAACCCAAACTCTGAACGTTACCCTTACCCTAAAACTAACACTAACCCTACCCCTAACCTTAACCCCTACCCCTACCACTACCCCTATCCCTAAACGTTACCCTAAACCTAACCCTAACCCTAACCCTAACCTTACCCTATCCCTAACCCTAACACCTAACCCTAAACCTAACCCTTACTCTTATCCTAACCCTAACCCTAACGCTAACCCTAACCCCTAACCCTATCCCTAACCCTAACCCTTACCCTTACCCTACCCTAACCCTAACTCTAAACCTAACCCTAAACCTAACCCAAAACCTTACCCTAACCCTAACCCAAACCCTATCCCTAACCTAAACCCTAAACCTAAACCTAACTCTAATCCTAACCCTAACCCTAACCCTAAACCTAAACATAACCCTAAAACTAACTCTAACCCTAACCCTTACCCTAACCCTAACACTAACCCAACAGTAACCCTTACCCTAACCCTAACCCTAACACGTAACCTTACCCTAACCCTAACCATAACCCTAACTCTTACCCTAACCCTTACCCTAACCCTAACCCTAACCCTTACCCTTACCCTAAGCCTAACCCTAAACCTTACCCTTACCCTAAACCTAACACTAACTCTAACCCTAAATCTAACTCCTAACCCTAACCCTAACCCTAAACCTTACACTTACACTAACCCTAACCCTAAAACTAACCCTAACCCTTAACCCTAACCCTAACCCTAAACCTAAACCTAAGCCTAATCCTAACCTAACCCTAATCTAAACCTAAACCTAAACTTAACCCTAAACCTAAACCTAATCCTTACCCTAACCCTAACCCTAACCCAACCCTAACCCTTACCCGAACACTAACCCTAACCCTAACCCTAACCCTAAAACTTACCCTTACCCTAACCCTAAACCTAACCCTAACCCTTACCCTAAACGTAACCCTAACTCTAACCCTAACCCTTACCCTTACCCTAACCCCAACACTAAACCTAACACCTACCCTTACCGTAACCCTAACCCTGACCCTAACCGTAACCTTTCCCTAACCCTAAACCTAACCCTAACCCCTAATCCTAACCCTAACCCTAACCCTTACCCTAACCCTAACACTAAATCTAACCCTAACTCTAACCCCTAACCCTAACCCTATCCCTTACCATAACCCTAAAACTAAGCCTAACCTTAACCCTAAACTTAACCCTAACCCTAACCCTAACCCTTACCCTTACCCTAACCATTACCCTAACCCTAACCCTAACCCTAACTCTTACCCTATCCCTAAACTTAACCCTAACCCTTACCCTTACCTACCCCAAACCCTAAACCTAACCCTAACCCTAACCCTAACCCTAACACTAACTTTACCATAATCCTAACCCTAACCCTAACCCTAACCTTAACCCTAACCCTTACGTTAGCCTAACCATAACCACAACCCTAACCCTAATCCTAACCCTTACCCGTACCCTAATCCTAACCCCAAACCTAACCCTAACCCGAACCCTAACCCTAAAACTTACCCTTACCCTAACCCTAACCCTAACCCTAAACCTTACCCTTACCCTAAACATAACTCTACCACTTACCCTAACCCTAACCCTTACTCTAACCCTAACCCTAACCCTTAACCCTAAACCTAACCCTAACCCTAAAACTTACCCTTACCCTAACCCTAACCATAACCCCTATCCCTAACCCTAACCCTAACCCTTACCCTTACCCTAACCCTAAACCTTACCCTTACCCTAACACTAACCCTAACCTTTAACCCTAACCCTAACCCTAAACCTTACCCTTAACCTAACCTAACCCTAACCCTAACCCCTAACCCTAACCCTAACCCTTACCCTAACTTTAACCCTAACCTTTACCCTAACCTCAACACTAACCTGAACCCTAACCCCTAACCCTAACCCTCACCCTCAATCTAACCCTAACCCTAACCCTGACCCTTACCCTAACCCTAAACCTAATCTTAACCCCAACCCTAAACCTAACCCTAAACTTACCCTTACCCTACCCCTAACCCTAAACCTAACCCTAACCCTAACCCCAACCCTAACTTTACCCTAACCCTAACCCTAACCCTAACCCTTACCCTTACCCTAACCCTAACCCTAATCTTAACCCCAACCCTAAACTTAACCCTAACCCTTACCCTTACCTACCCCAATCCCTAAACCTAACCCTAACCCTAACCCTAACCCTAACCCTAACACTAACTTTACCCTAATCCTAACCCTAACCCTAACCCTAACCTTAACCCTAACCCTTACGTTAGCCTAACCATAACCACAACCCTAACCCTAATCCTAACCCTTACCCGTACCCTAATCCTAACCCCAAACCTAACCCTAACCCGAACCCTAAACCTAAAACTTACCCTTACCCTAACCCTAACCCTAACCCTAACCCTAAACCTTACCCTTACCCTAAACATAACTCTACCACTTACCCTAACCCTAACCCTTACTCTAACCCTAACCCTAACCCCTAACCCTAAACCTAACCCTAACCCTAAAACTTACCCTTACCCTAACCCTAACCATAACCCCTATCCCTAACCCTAACCCTAACCCTTACCCTTACCCTAACCCTAAACCTTACCCTTACCCTAACCCTAACCCTAACCCTTAACCCTAACCCTAACCCTAAACCTTACCCTTAACCTAACCTAACCCTAACCCTAACCCCTAACCCTAACTCTAACACTTACCCTAACCTTTACCCTAACCTCAACACTAACCTGAACCCTAACCCCTAACCCTAACCCTTACCCTTACCCTAACCCTAAACCTTACCCTTACCCTAACCCTAACCCTAACCCTTAACCCTAACCCTAACCCTAAACCTTACCCTTAACCTAACCTAACCCTAACCCTAATCCTAACCCCTAACCCTATCCCTAACCATAAACCTTACCCTTACCCTACCCTAACCCTAACTCTAACCCTAACCCTAACCTTAACCCTTAACCTAACCCTAAGCCTAACGCTAACCCAAACACTTAACCTTAACTTAAACCTAACCGTAACCCTTACCCTAACCCTAACCCTAACCCTAACCCCTAACCCTAACCTTAAGCCTAACACTAACCCTAACGCTTACACTTACCCTAACAATAACCCTAAACCTTAACCTAACCCTAAACCTAACCCTAACATTAAACCTAACCCTAACCCCAACCCTAACCCTAACCCCTAATCCTAACCCTAACCCTAAAACTTACCCTTACCCTAACCCTAACACTGACCCCTAACCATAACCCAAACCATAACCCTAACCCTAACCTTAACTCTAACCCTAACACTAACCCTAACCCGAACACTTAACCTAACCCTAACCCTCACCCTAACCCTTTCCCTTACCCTAACCCTAACCATAAACCTAACGCTAACCCTAATCCTACAACTAAACCTAACCCTAAACCTTACCCTTACCCTAACCCTAACCCTAAAAGTAACCCTAACCCTAACGCTAACCCTAACCCTAACCCTAACCTTAACCCTAACACTAACACTAATCCTAACCCGAACCCTGACCCTAACCCTTAGCCTTACCCTAACACTTACACTTACCCTAACCCTAACACCAAACCTAACCCTAACCCTAACCCTAACCCAAACTCTGAACGTTACCCTTACCCTAAAACTAACACTAACCCTACCCCTAACCTTAACCCCTACCCCTACCCCTAACCCTATCCCTAAACGTTACCCTAAACCTAACCCTAACCCTAACCCTAACCTTACCCTATCCCTAACCCTAACACCTAACCCTAAACCTAACCCTTACTCTTATCCTAACCCTAACCCTAACGCTAACCCTAACCCCTAACCCTATCCCTAACCCTAACCCTTACCCTTACCCTACCCTAACCCTAACTCTAAACCTAACCCTAAACCTAACCCAAAACCTTACCCTAACCCTAACCCAAACCCTAACCCTAACCCTTACCCTAACTCTAACCCTAACCCTAACCCATACTCTTACTCTAACCTAACCCTAAACCTAACCCTAACACCTACCCTAACCCTAACCCTAACCCTAAACCTAACCCTAACGCTTATCCTGACCCTAACCCTAACCCTAAACCTTACCCTAAACTTAACCCTAACGCTTACCCTAACCCCAACCCTAACCTGAACCCTAACCCCTAACCCTAACCCTAACCCTCACACTCAATCTAAACCTAACCCTAATCCTTACCCTTACCCTTACCCTAACCCTAACCCTAAAACTAACCCTAACCCTAACGCTAACCCTAACCCTAACCCTAACCTTAACCCTAACCCTAACCCTAACCCTAACCCTACCGTAACCCTAACCCTAAACCTAATCCTAACCCTTACACTTGCCCTAACCCTAACCCTAACCCTAACCCTAACCCTTACCCTTACCCTAAACCTAACCCTAACACTAAACTTAACCCTAACCCTTACCCTAACCCTAATCCTAACACCTAACCCTATCCCTAAACCTAACCCTTACCCTTACCCTACCCTAACCCTAACTCTAACCCTAACCCTAACCCTAACCCTTATCCTAACCCTAACCCTAACCCTAACCCTTACCCTAACCCTAAACCTAACCCCAACCCTAACCCATACCCTACGCTAACCTAACCCTAACCCTAACCCTAACACTTACCCTTACCCTAAACCTAACCCTAAACCTTACCCTAACCGTAACCCTAACCCTAACCCCTAACCCTAACCCTAAACCTAACACTAACCCTAACGCTTACCCTTACCCTAACCCTAAATCTAAGCCTTACCCTAACACTAACCCTAACCCTAACCCCTAACCCTAACCCTTACCCTAACCTAAACCCTAAACCTTACCCTAACCCCAACTCTAATCTGAACCCTAACCCCTAACCCTAACCCTAACCCTCACTCTCAACCTAACCCTAACCCTAACCCTTACCCTAACCTTAAACCTTACCCTAACCCTAACCCTAAGCCTAAACTTAACCCTAACCCTAACCCTTACCCTTAGCCTAACCCTAACCCTGACCCTAAACCTTACCCTTACCATAAACCTAACCATAACCCTAACCCTAAACCTTACCCTTACCCTAAACCTAACTCTAACCCTAATTGTAACCCTAACCCTAACCCGAAACCTAACCCTTACCCTTACCTTAACCCTAACCCTAACCCTAACCCTAACCCTAACTCTAACCCCTAACCCTAAACCTACCCTTAACCTAACCCTAACCCTAAACCTAACCCTAACCCCTAACCCTAAGCCTAACCCTAACCCTAACCCTAACCCTTACCATTTTCCTAACCCTAACCCTAACCCTAACCCAAACCCTATCCCTAACCTAAACCCTAAACCTAAACCTAACTCTAATCCTAACCCTAACCCTAACCCTAAACCTAAACATAACCCTAAAACTAACTCTAACCCTAACCCTTACCCTAACCCTAACACTAACCCAACAGTAACCCTTACCCTAACCCTAACCCTAACACGTAACCTTACCCTAACCCTAACCATAACCCTAACTCTTACCCTAACCCTTACCCTAACCCTAACCCTAACCCTTACCCTTACCCTAAGCCTAACCCTAAACCTTACCCTTACCCTAAACCTAACACTAACTCTAACCCTAAATCTAACTCCTAACCCTAACCCTAACCCTAAACCTTACACTTACACTAACCCTAACCCTAAAACTAACCCTAACCCTAACACTAACCCTCACCCTAACCCAAACCCTAACCCTAACCTTAACCCTAACCCTAACACTAACCCTAACCCGAACCCTGACCCTAACCCTTACCCTTACCCTAACCCTTACTCCTACCCTTACCCTAACCCTAACACTAAACCTAACACTAACCCTAACCCTAAACCAAATCCTAAACCTTACCCTTACCCTTACCCTAATCCTAACCCTAACCCTACCCCTAACCTTAACCCCTACTCCTAACCCTAACCCTAAACCTAACCCTAAACCTTACCCTAACCCTAACCCTAACCCTCACACTTAACCTTACCCTTACCCTAACCGTGACCCTAACACTAACCTTACCCTAACCCTAAACCTAAACCTTAACCTTACCCTAACCCTAACCCTAACCCTAACCTTACCCTAACCCTAACCCTAACCCTAACCCTAACCTTAACCCTTACTCTAACCTTAACCCTAACCCTTACCCTAACCCCAACCCTAACCTGAACCCTAACCCTAACCCTCACCCTCAACCTAACCCTAACCCTAACCCTTACAGTTACCGTAACCCTTACCCTAAACCTAAACCTTACACTTGCCTAACCCTAACCTTAACCCTAAACCTAACCCTTACCCTTACCCTAAACCTAACCCTAACACTAAACTTAACCCTAACCCTTACCCTACCCCTAACATTTACCCTAACCCTAACCCTTACACTAACCCTAACACTAATCCCTAACCCTAAACCTTACACTTACCCTAACCCTAACCCTAACCCCTAATCCTAACCCTAACCCTAACCCAGACCTTAACCCTTACCCTTATCCTAACCCAAACCCTAACCCTAATCCTAACTCTTACCCTAACATTTACTTTTACCCTAACCCTAACCCTATCCTAACCCTAAACGTAACCCTAAAAATATCCCTCACCCTTACCCTCACCCTAACCCTAACCTTAACCCTAACCCTAACACTTACCCTTACATTAACCCTAATCCTAACCCTAACCCTAACTTTAACCCTAACCCTTACGTTATCCTAACCCTAACCACAACCCTAACCCTAATCCTAACCTTTACCCGTACCCTAATCCTAACCCCAAACCTAAACCTAACCCGAACCCTAACCCTAACCTTACCCATACCCTAACCCTAACCCTAACCCTAAACCTTGCCCTTTCCCTAAACATAACTCTAGCACTTACCCTAACCCTAACAATTACCCTTACCCTAACCCTAACCCCTAAACCTAACCCTAACCCTAACCCTAAAACTTACACTTACCCTAACCCTAACCCTAACACTAAACCTTACCCTTACCCTAACCCTAAACCTTACCCTTACCCTAACCCTAACCCTAACACTTAACCCTAACCCTAACCCTAAACCTTACCCTTACCCTAACCCTAATCCTAACCCCTAACCCTAACCCTAACCCTAAAACTTACACTTACCCTAACCCTAACCCTAACCCTAACCCTTACCCTTACCCTAACCCTAAACCTTACACTTACCCTAACCCTAACCCTAACCTTTGACCTTAACCATAACCCTAACCCTTACAGTAACCCTAACCCTAACCCTAACCCTTAACCTTAACATAACCCTAAACCTTACCCTTAACCTAACCGTAACCCTAACCCTTACCCTAACCCCAACTCTAACTTGAACCCTAACTCCTAACCCTAACCCTAACCCTCACCCTCAACCTAACCCTAACACTAACCCTTACCCTTACCGTAACCCTAACCATAACCTAACCCTAACCCTTACAGTAACCCTAACCCTAACACTAACCCTAACCCTAACCCTTATGCTTACCCTAAACCTAACCCTAACACTAAACTTAACCTTAACCCTTACCCTAACACTAACCCTAACCCTTAACCCTAACCCTAACCCTAACCCTTACCCTGAACCTAAACCTAACCCTAACACTAAACTTAACCCTAACCCTTATCCTAACCCTAACCCTAACCCTAACCCCTAACCCTATACCTAACCCTAAACCTTACCCTTACCCTACCCTAACCCCAACTCTAACCCTAAACGTAACCCTAACCCTTAACCTAACCCTAAGCCTAACCCTAACCCTAACACTTACCCTTACCTTAAACCTAACCCTAATCCTTTACCCTAACCCTAACTCTGACCCTAATCCTTAACCCTAACCCTAACCTTAAACCTAACCCTAACCCCAACCCTAACCCTAACCCCTAATCCTAACCCTAACCCTAAACCTTACCCTTACCCTAACCCTAACACTGACCCCTAACCATAACCCTAACCATAACCCTAACCCTAAACTTAACCCTAACCCTAACACTAACCCTAACTGAACACTTAACCTAACCATAACCCTCACCCTAACCCTTTCCCTTACCCTAACCCTAACCATAAACCTAACCCTAACCCTAATCCTACAACTAACCCTAACCCTAAAACTTACCCTTACCCTAACCCTAACAGTAAAACTAACCCTAACCCTAACGCTAACCCTAACCCTAACCCTAACCTTAACCCTAACCCTAAAACTAACCCTAACCCGAAACCTGATCCTAACCCTTACCCTTACCCTAAACCAACCCTAACCCTAACCCTCACACTTAACCTTACCCTTACCCTAACCCTGACCCTAACCCTAACCTTACCCTAACCCTAACCCTAACCCTTACCCTTACCCTAACACCAAACCTAACCCTAACTCTAACCCTAAAGCAAACCCTAAACGTTACCCTTACGCTAACCCTAACCCTAACCCTACCCTAACCGTAACCCTTACCCCTAACCCTAACCCTAACCCTAACCCTTACCCTTACCCTAACCCTAACCCTAACCCTAACCCAAACCCTAACCTTACCCTAACCCTATTCCTAACCCTAACCCTTACCCTAACCCGACCCTAACCCTAACTCTAAACCTAACCATAACCCTAACCCAAACCCTTACCCTAACCCTAACCCAAACCCTAACCCTAACCCTTACCCTAACCCTAACCCTAACCCTAACCCTAACCAATACTCTTACCCTAACCTAACCCTAAACCTAACCCTAAAACTTACCCTTACCCTAAACCTAACCCTAACCCTTACCCTAAACCTAATCCTATCCCTAATCCCTATCCCTAACCCTAACCCTAACACTAACCCTAACGCTTAACCTGACCCTAACCCTAACCCTAAACCTTACCCTAACCTGAACCCTAACCCTTACCTAACCCCAACCATAACCTGAACCCTAACCCCTAACCCTAACCCTAACCCTCACACTCAATCTAACCCTAACCCTTACCCTTACCGTAACCCTAAACCTAACCCTAAACCTAACCCTTACACTTGCCCTAACCCTAACCCTAAACCTAACCCTAACCCTTAACCTTACCCTAAACCTAACCGTAAAACTAAACTTAACCCTAACCCTTACCGTAACCCTAACCCTAACCCTAACCCCTAACCCTATCCCTATCCCTAACCCTAACCCTTACCCTTACCCTACCCTAACCCTAAGTCTAACCCTAACCCTAACCCTAACCATTAACCTAACCCTAACCCTAACCCTAACCATAACCCTTAACCTAACACTATCCCTAACCCTAACCCTTACCCAAACCTAACCCTAATCCTAACCCTAACCCTAACACTTACCCTTACTCTAAACCTAACCATAAACCTTACCCTAACCATAATCCTAACCCTAACCCCTAACCCTAACCCTAACCCTAACACTAACCGTAACGCGTACCCTTAACATAACCCTAACTCTAACCCTTACCCTAACCCTAACCCTAACCCTAACCCCTAACCCTAACCCTTACCCTAAACCTAACCCTAAACCTTACCCTAACCCCAACCCTAAACTGAACCCTATCCCCTAACCCTAAACCTAACCCTCACCCTCAACCTAACCCTAACCCTAACCCTAAACCTAACCCTTATCCTTATCCTAACCCTAACCCTAAGCCTAAACTTAACCCTAACCCTAACCCTTACCTTTACCCTAACCCTAACCCTAACCCTAAACCTTACCCTTACCATAAACCTAACCCTAACCCTAACCCTAAACCTTACCCTTACCCTAAACCTAACCCTAACCCTAACACTAACCCCTATCCCTAACCCTAACTCTCACCCTCAACCTAACCCTAACCCTAAACCTTATCCTTACCCTAACCCTAAGCCTAAACTTAACCCTAATCCTAACCCTTACCCTTACCCTAACCATAACCCTAACCCTACACCTTACCCTTACCATAAACTTAACTCTAACCCCTAACCCTATACCTAACACTAACCCCTAACCCTAAGCCTACCCTTAACCCTAACGCTTATCATTTTCCTAACCCTAACCCTAACCCTAACCCAAACCCTATCCCTAACATAAAACCTAAACCTAACCCGAACTCTTACCCTTACTGTAACCCTAAACCTAAACCTAACTCTAATCCTAACCCTAACCCTAACCCTAAACCTAAACTTAACCCTAAAGCTAACCCTAACCCTAACCCTTACCCTAAACCTAACCCTAACCCAACAGTAACCCTTACCTTAACCCTAACCCTAACCCGAACACTAACACTAACACTAACACTAACCCCTAAACCTAAGCCTAGCCCTAACCCTAACCCTAACCCAAACCCTATCCCTAACCTAAAACCTAAACCTAACCCGAACCCTTACCCTTACCCTAACCCTAAACCTAACCCTTACTCTTATCCTAACCCTAACCCTAGCCCTAACCCTAACCCTTATCATTTTCCTAACCCTAACCCTAACCCTAACCCAAACCCTATCCCTAACCTAAACCCTAAACCTAACCCAAACCCTTACCCTTACCCTAATCCTAACACCTAACCCTAAACCTAACCCTTACTCTTATCCTAACCCTAACCCTAACTTTTACCCTAACCCTAACCCTAACCCAAACCCTTACCCTAACCCTAACCCAAACCCTAACCCTAAACCTTACCCTAACCCTAACCCTAACCCTAACCCATAATCTTACCCTAACCAAACCCTAAACCTAACCCTAACACTTACCCTTACCCTAAACCTAACCCTAACCCTTACCCTAACCCTAATCCTATCCCTAACCCCTATCCTTAACCCTAACCCTAACACTAAACCTAACGCTTACCCTGACCCTAAACCTAACCCTAAACCTTACCCTAACCTTAACCCTAACCCTTACCCTAACCCCAACCCTAACCTGAACCCTATCCCCTAACCCTAACCCTAATCCTCACACTCAATCTATCCGTAACCCTAACCCTTACCCTTACCGTAACCCTAACCCTAACACTAAACCTAACCCTTACACTTGCCCTAACCCTAACCCTAACGCTAACCCTTAACCTTATCCTAAACCTAACCCTATCACTAAACTTAACCCTAACCCTTACCCTAACCCTAACCCAAACCCCTAACCCTAACCCTAACACTAAAGCTAACGCTTACCCTGACCCTAACCCTAACCCTAACCCTTACCCTAACCTTAACCCAAACCCCTAACCCTAACCCTAACACTAAAGCTAACGCTTACCCTGACCCTAACCCTAACCCTAACCCTTACCCTAACCTTAACCCTAACCCTTACCCTAACCCCAACCCTAACCTGAACCCCTAAACCTAACCCTAACCCTCACCCTCAAGCTAACCCTAACCCTAACCCAAACACTTACCCTTACCCAAACCCTAACCCTAGCCCTAACCCTAACCCTAACCTTTACCCTAACCCTAACCCTAATTGAACCCTAACCCTTACCCTTACCCTAACCCTGACCCAAAGCCTAACCATTACCTAACCTAAACCTAACCCTTATCCTTACCCTAACCCTAACCCTAAACCTAACCCTTAACCTGACCCTATACCTAACCCTAACCCTTACTCTAACCCTAACCCTAACCCTAACAATAACCCTAACCCTTACCCTTACCCTAGCCCTAACCCTAACCCTAACACTTACCCTTACCCTAACCCTAACCCTTACCCTAACCCTAACCCTACCCCTAACCCTAAACCTAAACCTGACCCTAAGCCTAACAATAACCCTAACCCTTACCCCTACCATAACCCTAACCCTAACCCTAACACTTACCCTTACCCTAACCCTAACCCTTACCCTAACCCTAACCCTAACACTAACCCTAACCTTACACTAACCCTAACCCTAACCCCTAACCCTAACCCTAACCCTAACCCTTACCCTAACCCTAACCCTAGCGCTAACCCCTAACTCTAACCCTAACCCTAACTCTAACCTTCCCCTGACCCTCACCCTTACACTAAACCTAACCCTAACCTTAAGCGTAAACCTATCCCTAACCCTAAACACTAACCCTAACCCTAACCCTAACACTCACCCTAACGTAACCCTAAACATAACCATTACCCTAACCGTAACCCTTACCCTTATCCTAACCCTAACCTTAACCCCCACCCTAAAACTAACCCTAACCCTTACCCTACCCCTAACCCTAAACCTAACCCTAACCCTAACCCTAACTTTTCCCTAACCCTAAACCTTACCCTAAACCTAACAATAACCTTAACCCTAACCTTAACCCTAACTCTTAACCTTACTCTAATCCTAACCCCAAACCTAACCCTAACCCTAACCCTAACCCTAAACCTTACGGTTACCCTAACTCTAACCCTAATCCTAACCCTAAAACTTACCCTTACAATAAACCTAACCCTAACCCTTACCCTTATTCTAACCCTAACCCTAAACCCTAACCCTAACCCTAACCCTAAAACTTACCCTTACCCTAACCCTAACCCTAACCCCTAAACCTAATGCTAACCCTAACCCTGAACTTAACCCTTACCCTTATCCTAACCCAAACCCTAAACCTAACCCTAACCCTAACCCTAAGACTTACCTTTACCCTAACCCTAACCCTACCCTAACCCTAAACGTAACCCTAAAAATAACCCTAACCCTTACCATCGCCCTAACCCTAAACCTGACTGTAACCCTAACCCTTACCCTAACCCTAACCCAACAGTAAACCTTACCCTAACCCTAAACCTAACCCTAACACGTAACCTTACCCTAACCATAACCCTAAACCTTACCCTAACCCTAACCCTAACCCTAATCCTAAACCTTACCCTTACCCTAACCCTAACCCAAAACCTAAACTTAACCCTAAAGCTAACCCTAACCCTAACCCTTACCCTAAACCTAACCCTAACCCAACAGTAACCCTTACCTTACCCTAACCCTAACCCTAACACTAACACTAACACTAACCCCTAACCCTAAGCCTAGCCCTAACCCTAACCCTAACCCAAACCCTATCCCTAACCTAAAACCTAAACCTAACCCGAACCCTTACCCTTACCCTAACCCTAAACCTAAACCTAACTCTAATCCTAACCCTAACCCTAACTCTAAACCTAAACTTAACCCTAAACCTAACCCTAACCCTAACCGTTACCCTAACCGTAACCCTAACTCAACAGTAACCCTTACCCTAACCCTAACCCTAACCCTAAACCTAACACGTAACCTTACCCTAACCATAACCCTAAACCTTAACCTAACCATAACCCTAACCCTAACCCTAACCCTAAATCTTACCCTTACCCTAAACCTAACCCTAACACTAAACTTAACCCTAAACCTTACCCTAACCCTAACCCTAACCCTAACCCCTAACCCTATCCCTAACCCTAAATCTTACCCTTACCCTACCCTAACCCTAACTCTAACCCTAACCCTAACCCTAACCCTTAACCTAACCCTAACCCTAACCCTAACACCTAACCCTAAACCTAACCCTTACTCTTATCCTAACCCTAACAATAGCCCTAACCCTAACCCTTATCATTTTCCTAACCCTAACCCTAACCCTAACCCAAACCCTATCCCTAACCTAAACCCTAAACCTAACCCAAACCCTTACCCTTACCCTAATCCTAACACCTAACCCTAAACCTAACCCTTAATCTTATCCTAACCCTAACCCTAACGTTAACCCTAACCCTAACCCTAACCCAAACCCTTAACCTAACCCTAACCCAAACCCTAACCCTAACCCTTACCCTAACCCTAACCCTAACCCTAACCCTAACCCTAACCCATACTCTTACCCTAACCAAACCCTAAACCTAACCCTAACACTTACCCTTACCCTAAACCTAACCCTAACCCTTACCCTAACCCTAATCCTATCCCTAACCCCTATCCTTAACCCTAACCCTAACACTAACCCTAACGCTTACCCTGACCCTAAACCTAACCCTAAACCTTACCCTAACCTTAACCCTAACCCTTACCCTAACCCCAACCCTAACCTGAACCCTAACCCCTAACCCTAACCCTAATCCTCACACTCAATCTATCCGTAACCCTAACCCTTACCCTTACCGTAACCCTAACCCTAACAATAAACCTAACCCTTACACTTGCCCTAACCCTAACCCTAACCCTAACCCTTAACCTTATCCTAAACCTAACCCTAACACTAAACTTAACCCTAACCCTTACCCTAACCCTAACCCAAACCCCTAATCCTAACCCTAACACTAAAGCTAACGCTTACCCTGACCTAACCCTAACCCTAACCCTTACCCTAACCTTAAACCTAACCCTTACCCTAACCCCAACCCTAACCTGAACCCCTAAACCTAACCCTAACCCTCACCCTCAAGCTAACCCTAACCCTAACCCAAACCCTTACCCTTACCCAAACCCTAACCCTAACCCTAACCCTAACCCTAACCCTTACCCTAACCCTAACCCTAATTGAACCCTAACCCTTACCCTTACTCTAACCCTGACCCTAACCCTAACCCTTACCTAACCTAAACCTAACCCTTTCCCTTACCCTAACCCTAACCCTAAACCTAACCCTTACCCTGACCCTATACCTAACCCTAACCCTTACTCTAACCCTAACCCTAACCCTAACAATAACCCTAACCCTTACCCTTACCCTAACCCTAACCCTAACCCTAACACTTACCCTTACCCTAACCCTAACCCTTACCCTAACCCTAACCCTAACCCTAACCCTAAACCTAAACCTGACCCTAAGCCTAACAATAACCCTAACCCTTACCCTTACCATAACCCTAACCCTTACCCTAACACTTACCCTTACCCTAACCCTAACCCTAACCCTAACCCTAACCTTACCCTAACCCTAACCCTAACCCCTAATCCTAACCCTAACCCTAACCCTTACCCTAACCCTAACCCTAGCGCTAACCCCTAACCCTAACCCTAACCCTAACTCTAACCCTTCCCCTGACCCTCACCCTTACACTAAACCTAACCCTAACCTTAAGCGTAAACCTATCCCTAACCCTAAACACTAACCCTAACCCTAACCCTAACACTCACCCTAACGTAACCCTAAACATAACCATTACCCTAACCATAAGCCTTACCCTTATCCTAACCCTAACCTTAACCCCCACCCTAAAACTAACCCTAACCCTTACCCTTACCCTACCCCTAACCCTAACCCTAAACCTAACCCTAACCCTAACCCTAACTTTTCCCTAACCCTAATCCTTACCCTAAACCTAACAATAACCTTAACCCTAACCTTAACCCTAACTCTTAACCTTACCCTAATCCTAAATCCAAACCTAACCCTAACCCTAACCCTAACCCTAACACTTACGCTTACCCTAACTCTAACCCTAATCCTAACCATAAAACTTACCCTTACACTAAACCTAACCCTAACCCTTACCCTTACTCTAACCCTAACCCTAAACCCTAACCCTAACCCTAACCCTAAACCTTACCCTTACCCTAACCCTAACCCTAACCCCTAACCCTAATGCTAACCCTAACCCTGAACTTAACCCTTACCCTTATCCTAACCCAAACCCTAAACCTAACCCTAACCCTAACCCTAAGACTTACCTTTACCCTAACCCTAACCCTACCCTAATCCTAAACGTAACCCTAAAAATAACCCTAACCCTTACCATCACCCAAACCCTAAACCTGACTCTAACCCTAACCCTTACCCTAACCCTAACCCAACAGTAACCCTTACCCTAACCCTAACCCTAACCCTAACACGTAACCTTACCCTAACCATAACCCTAAACCTTACCCTAACCCTAACCCTAACCCTAACCCTAACACGTAACCTTACCCTAACCCTAACCCTAAACCTTACCCTTACCCTAACCCTAACCCTAAAACTAACCCTAACCCTAACGCTAAACCTAACCCTAAACCTAACCTTAACCCTAAACCTAACACTAACCCTAACCCGTTCCCTGACCCTAACCCTTAGCCTTACCCTAACCCTTACCATTACCCTAACCCTAACACCAAACCTAACCCTAACCCTAACCCTAACCCAAACCCTGAACGTTACCCTTACCCTAAAACTAACCCTAACCCTACCCCTAACCTTAACCCCTACCTCTTCCCCTAACCCTATCCCTAAACCTTACCCTAACCCTAACCCTAACCCTAACCCTAACCCTAACCCTAACCCTAACCTTACCCTATCCCTAACCCTAACACCTAACCCTAAACCTAACCCTTACTCTTATCCTAACCCTAACCCTAACGCTAACCCTAACTCCTAACCCTATCCCTAACCCTAACCCTTACCCTTACCCTATCCTAACCCTAACTCTAAACCTAACCCTAAACCTAAACCAAAACCTTACCCTAACCCTAACCCAAACCCTAACCCTAACCCTTACCCTAACTCTAACCCTAACCCTAACCCATACTCTTACCCTAACCTAACCCTAAACCTAACCCTAACACTTACCCTTACCCTAAACCTAACCCTAACCATTACCCTAACCCGAATCCTATCCCTAACACCTAACCCTAACCCTAACACTAACCCTAACCCTAACGCTTATCCTGACCCTAACCCTAACCCTAAACCTTACCCTAACCTTAACCCTAACCCTTACCCTAACCCCAACCGTAACCTGAACCCTAACCCCTAACCCAAACCCTAACCCTCACACTCAATCTAACCCTAACCCTAATCCTTACCCTTACCCTTACCCTAACCCTAACCCTAAAACTAACCCTAACCCTAACGCTAACCCTAACCCTAACCCTAACCTTAACCCTAACCCTAACCCTAACCATAACCCTACCGTAACCCTAACCCTAAACCTAATCCTAACCCTTACACTTGCCCTAACCCTAACCCTAACCCTAACCCTTACCCTTACCCTAAACCTAACCCTAACACTAAACTTAACCCTAACCCTTACCCTAACCCTAATCCTAACCCCTAACCCTATCCCTAAACCTAACCCTTACCCTTTCCCTACCCTAACCCTAACTCTAACCCTAACCCTAACCCTAACCCTTATCCTAACCCTAACCCTAACCCTAACCCTTACCCTAACCCTAAACCTAACCCCAACCCTAACCCATACCCTTACGCTAACCTAACCCTAACCCTAACCCTAACACTTACCCTTACCCTAAACCTAACCCTAAACCTTACCCTAACCGTAACCCTAACCCTAACCCCTAACCCTAACCCTAAACCTAACACTAACCCTAACGCTTACCCTTACCCTAAACCTAACCCTAACCCCTAACCCTAACCCTTACCCTAACCTTAACCCTAAACCTTACCCGAACCCCAACTCTAACCTGAACCCTAACCCCTAACCCTAACCCTAACCCTCACTCTCAACCTAACCCTAACCCTAACCCTTACCCTAACCTTAAACCTTACCCTAACCCTAACCCTAAGCCTAAACTTAACCCTAACCGTAACCCTTACCCTTACCCTAACCCTAACCCTGACCCTAAACCTTACCCTTACCATAAACCTAACCATAACCCTAACCCAAAACCTTACCCTAACCCTAAACCTAACTCTAACCCTAATTGTAACCCTAACCCTAACCCGAAACCTAACCCTTACCCTTACCTTAACCCTAACCCTAACCCTAACCCTAACTCTAACCCCTAACCCTAAACCTACCCTTAACCTAACCCTAACCCTAACCCTAACCCTAACCCCTAACCCTAAGCCTAACCCTAACCCTAACCCTTACCATTTTCCTAACCCTAACCCTAACCCTAACCCAAACCCTATCCCTAACATAAACCCTAAACCTAAACCGAACCCTTACTATTACCCTAACCCTAAACCTAAACCTAACTCTAATCCTAACCCTAACCCTAACCCTAAACCTAAACATAACCCTAAAACTAACTCTAACCCTAACCCTTACCCTAACCCTAACCCTAACCCAACAGTAACCCTTACCCTAACCCTAACCCTAACACGTAACCTTACCTTAACCCTAACCATAACCCTAACTCTTACCCTAACCCTTACCCTAACCCTAACCCTACCCCTTACCCTTACCCTAAGCCTAACCCTAAACCTTACCCTTACCCTAAACCTAACACTAACTCTAACCCTAACTCTAACTCTTAACCCTAACCCTAACCCTAACCCTAACCTTAACCCTAACCCTAACACTAACCCTAACCCGAACCCTGACCCTAACCCTTACCCTTACCCTAACCCTTACTCCTACCCTTACCCTAACCCTAACACTAAACCTAACACTAACCCTAACCCTAACCCTAATCCTAAACCTTACCCTTACCCTAATCCTAACCCTAACCCTACCCCTAACCTTAACCCCTACTCCTAACCCTAACCCTAAACCTAACCCTAAACCTTACCCTAACCCTAACCCTAACCCTCACACTTAACCTTACCCTTACCCTAACCCTGACCCTAACACTAACCTTACCCTAACCCTAAACCTAACCCTTACCCTTACCCTAACCCTAACCCTAACCCTAACCTTACCCTAACCCTAACCCTAACCCTAACCCTAACCTTAACCCTTACTCTAACCTTAACCCTAACCCTTACCCTAACCCCAACCCTAACCTGAACCCTAACCCCTAACCCTAACCCTAACCCTCACCCTCAACCTAACCCTAACCCTAACCCTTACCCTTACCGTAACCCTAACCCTAAACCTAAACCTTACACTTGCCTAACCCTAACCTTAACCCTAAACCTAACCCTTACCCTTACCCTAAACACTAAACTTAACCCTAACCCTTACCCTACCCCTAACATTTACCCTAACCCTAACCCTTACTCTAACCCTAACACTAATCCCTAACCCTAAACCTTACACTTACCCTAACCCTAACCCTCACCCCTAACCCTAACCCTAACCCTAACCCAGACCTTAACACTTACCCTTATCCTAACCCAAACCCTAACCCTAATCCTAACTCTAACCCTAACATTTACTTTTACCCTAACCCTAACCTTATCCTAACCCTAAACGTAACCCTAAAAATATCCCTCACCCTTACCCTCACCCTAACCCTAACCATAACCCTAACCCTAACACTTACCCTTACATTAACCCTAACCCTAACCCTAACCCTAATCCCAACCCTAAGCCTAACCCTAACCCTTACCCTTACCCTACCCCTAACCATAAACCTAACCCTAACCCTAACCCCAACCCTAACTTTACCCTAACCCTAACCCTAACCCTAACCCTTACCCTTACACTAACCCTAACCCTAATTTTAAACCCAACCCTAAACCTAACCCTAACCCTTACCATTACCTACCCCTAACCCTAAACGTAACCCTAACCCTAACCCTAATCCTAACTTTACCCTAACCCTAACCATAACGTTAACCCTAACTTTAACCCTAACCCTTACGTTATCCTAACCCTAACCACAACCCTAACCCTAATCCTAACCCTTACCCGTACCCTAATCCTAACCCCAAACCTAAACCTAACCCGAACCCTAACCCTAACCTTACCCATACCCTAACCCTAACCCTAACCCTAAACCTTGCCCTTTCCCTAAACATAACTCTAGCACTTACCCTAACCCTAAAAATTACCCTTACCCTAACCCTAACCCCTAAACCTAACCCTAACCCCAACCCTAAAACTTACACTTACCCTAACCCTAACCCTAACACTAAACCTTACCCTTACCCTAACCCTAAACCTTACCCTTACCCTAACCCTAACCCTAACCCTTTACCCTAACCCTAACCCTAAACCTTACCCTTACCCTAACCCTAACCCTAACCCCTAACCCTAACCCTAACCCTAAAACTTACACTTACCATAACCCTAACCCTAAACCTAAACCTTACCCTTACCCTAACCCTAAACCTTACACTTACCCTAACACTAACCCTAACCTTTAACCTTAACTATAACCCTAACCCTTACAGTAACCCTAACCCTAACCCTAACCCTTAACCATAACCCTAAACCTTACCCTTAACCTAACCCTAACCCTAACCCTTACCCTAACCCCAACTCTAACTTGAACCCTAACTCCTAACCCTAACCCTAACCCTCACCCTCAACCTAACCCTAACCCTAAACCTTACCCTTACCGTAACCCTAACCATAACCTAACCCTAACCCTTACAGTAACCCTAACCCTAACACTAACCCTAACCCTAACCCTTATCCTTACCCTAAACCTAACCCTAACACTAAACTTAACCCTAACCCTTACCCTAACACTAACCCTAACCCTTAACCCTAACCCTAACCCTAACCCTTACCCTGAACCTAAACCTAACCCTAACACTAAACTTAACCCTAACCCTTACCCTAACCCTAACCCTAACCCTAACCCCTAACCCTATACCTAACCCTAAACCTTACCCTTACCCTACCCTAACCCCAACTCTAACCCTAAATGTAACCCTAACCCTTAACCTAACCCTAAGCCTAACCCTAACCCTAACACTTACCCTTACCTTAAACCTAACCCTAATCCTTACCCTAACCCTAACTCTAACCCTAATCCTTAACCCTAACCCTAACCTTAAACCTAACCCTAACCCCAACCCTAACCCTAACCCCTAATCCTAACCCTAACCCTAAACCTTACCCTTACCCTAACCCTAACACTGACCCCTAACCATAACCCTAACCATAACCCTAACCCTAAACTTAACCCTAACCCTAACACTAACCCTAACTGAACACTTAACCTAACCATAACCCTCACCCTAACCCTTTCCCTTACCCTAACCCTAACCATAAACCTAACCCTAACCCTAATCCTACAACTAACCCTAACCCTAAAACTTACCCTTACCCTAACCCTAACAGTAAAACTAACCCTAACCCTAACGCTAACCCTAACCCTAACCCTAACCTTAACCCTAACCCTAAAACTAACCCTAACCCGAAACCTGATCCTAACCCTTACCCTTACCCTAAACCAACCCTAACCCTAACCCTCACACTTAACCTTACCCTTACCCTAACCCTGACCCTAACCCTAACCTTACCCTAACCCTAACCCTAACCCTTACCCTTACCCTAACACCAAACCTAACCCTAACTCTAACCCTAACGCAAACCCTAAACGTTACCCTTACGCTAACCCTAACCCTAACCCTACCCTAACCGTAACCCTTACCCCTACCCCTAACCCTAACCCTAACCCTTACCCTTACCTTAACCCTAACCCTAACCCTAACCCAAACCCTAACCTTACCCTAACCCTATTCCTAACCCTAACCCTTACCCTAACCCGACCCTAACCCTAACTCTAAACCTAACCATAACCCTAACCCAAACCCTTACCCTAACCCTAACCCAAACCCTAACCCTAACCCTTACCCTAACCCTAACCCTAACCCTAACCCTAACCAATACTCTTACCCTAACCTAACCCTAAACCTAACCCTAAAACTTACCCTTACGCTAAACCTAACCCTAACCCTTACCCTAAACCTAATCCTATCCCTAACCCCTATCCCTAACCCTAACCCTAACACTAACCCTAACGCTTACCCTGACCCTAACCCTAACCCTAAACCTTACCCTAACCTGAACCCTAACCCTTACCTAACCCCAACCATAACCTGAACCCTAACCCCTAACCCTAACCCTAACCCTCACAATCAATCTAACCCTAACCCTTACCCTTACCCTTACCGTAACCCTACCCCTAACCCTAAACCTAACCCTTACACTTGCCCTAACCCTAACCCTAACCCTAACCCTTAACCTTACCCTAAACCTAATCCTACAACTAACCCTAACCCTAAAACTTACCCTAACCCTAACCCTAACCCTAAACCTTGCCCTTTCCCTAAACATAACTCTAGCACTTACCCTAACCCTAAAAATTACCCTTACCCTAACCCTAACCCCTAAACCTAACCCTAACCCCAACCCTAAAACTTACACTTACCCTAACCCTAACCCTAACACTAAACCTTACCCTTACCCTAACCCTAAACCTTACCCTTACCCTAACCCTAACCCTAACCCTTTACCCTAACCCTAACCCTAAACCTTACCCTTACCCTAACCCTAACCCTAACCCCTAACCCTAACCCTAAAACTTACACTTACCATAACCCTAACCCTAACCCTAAACCTTACCCTTACCCTAACCCTAAACCTTACACTTATCCTAACACTAACCCTAACCTTTAACCTTAACCATAACCCTAACCCTTACAGTAACCCTAACCCTAACCCTAACCCTTAACCTTAACCATAACCCTAAACCTTACCCTTAACCTAACCCTAACCCTAACCCTTACCCTAACCCCAACTCTAACTTGAACCCTAACTCCTAACCCTAACCCTAACCCTCACCCTCAACCTAACCCTAACCCTAACCCTTACCCTTACCGTAACCCTAACCATAACCTAACCCTAACCCTTACAGTAACCCTAACCCTAACACTAACCCTAACCCTAACCCTTATCCTTACCATAAACCTAACCCTAACACTAAACTTAACCCTAACCCTTACCCTAACACTAACCCTAACCCTTAACCCTAACCCTAACCCTTACCCTGAACCTAAACCTAACCCTAACACTAAACTTAACCCTAAACCTTACCCTAACCCAAACCCTAACCCTAACCCCTAATCCTATACCTAACCCTAAACCTTACCCTTACCCTACCCTAACCCCAACTCTAACCCTAAACGTAACCCTAACCCTTAACCTAACCCTAAGCCTAACCCTAACCCTAACACTTACCCTTACCTTAAACCTAACCCTAATCCTTACCCTAACCCTAACTCTGACCCTAATACTTAACCCTAACCCTAACCTTAAACCTAACCCTAACCCCAACCCTAACCCTAACCCCTAATCCTAACCCTAACACTAAACCTTACCCTTACCCTAACCCTAACACTGACCCCTAACCATAACCCTAACCATAACCCTAAACCTAAACTTAACCCTAACCCTAACACTAACCCTAACTGAACACTTAACCTAACCATAACCCTCACCCTAACCCTTTCCCTTACCCTAACCCTAACCATAAACCTAACCCTAACCCTAATCCTACAATTAACCCTAACCCTAAAACTTACCCTTACCCTAACCCTAACAGTAAAACTAACCCTAACCCTAACGCTAACCCTAACCCTAACCCTAACCTTAACCCTAACCCTAAAATTAACCCTAACCCGAAACCTGATCCTAACCCTTACCCTTACCCTAAACCAACCCTAACCCTAACCCTCACACTTAACCTTACCCTTACCCTAACCCTGACCCTAACCCTAACCTTACCCTAACCTTAACCCTAACCCTTACCCTTACCCTAACACCAAACCTAACCCTAACGCTAACCCTAAAGCAAACCCTAAACGTTACCCTTACGCTAACCCTAACCATACCCTAACCGTAACCCTTATCCCTACCCCTAACCCTAACCCTAACCCTTACCCTTACCTTAACCCTAACCCTAACCCAAACCCTAACCTTACCCTAACCCTATTCCTAACCCTAACCCTTACCCTAACCCGACCCTAACCCTAACTCTAAACCTAACCATAACCCTAACCCAAACCCTTACCCTAACCCTAACCCAAAGCCTAACCCTAACCCTTACCCTAACCCTAACCCTAACCCTAACCCTAACCAATACTCTTACCCTAACCTAACCCTAAACCTAACCCTAAAACTTACCCTTACCCTAAACCTAACCCTAACCCTTACCCTAAACCTAATCCTATCCCTAACCCCTATCCCTAACCCTAACCCTAACACTAACCCTAACGCTTACCCTGACCCTAACCCTAACCCTAAACCTTACCCTAACCTGAACCCTAACCCTTACCTAACCCCAACCATAACCTGAACCCTAACCCCTAACCCTAACCCTAACCCTCACACTCAATCTAACCCTAACCCTTACCCTTACCCTTACCGTAACCCTACCCCTAACCCTAAACCTAACCCTTACACTTGCCCTAACCCTAACCCTAACCCTAACCCTAACACTAACCCTTAACCTTACCCTAAACCTAACCCTAAAACTAAACTTAACCCTAACCCTTACCCTAACCCTAACCCTAACCCTAACCCTAACCCCTAACCCTATCCCTAACCCTAACCCTTACCCTTACCCTACCCTAACCCTAAGTCTAACCCTAACCCTAACCCTAACCCTTAACCTAACCCTAACCCTAACCCTAACCCTTACCCTTACCCTACCCTAACCCTAAGTCTAACCCTAACCCTAACCTAACCCTAACCCTAATCCTACAACTAACCCTAACCCTAAAACTTACCCTTACCCTAACCCTAACCCCTAAACCTAACCCTAACCCTAACCCTAAAACTTACACTTACCCTAACCCTAACCCTAACACTAAACCTTACCCTTACCCTAACCCTAAACCTTACCCTTACCCTAACCCTAACCCTAACCCTTTACCCTAACCCTAACCCTAAACCTTACCCTTACCCTAACCCTAACCCTAACCCCTAACCCTAACCCTAACCCTAAAACTTACACTTACCCTAACCCTAACCCTAACCCTAAACCTTACCCTTACCCTAACCCTAAACCTTACACTTACCCTAACCCTAACCCTAACCTTTAACCTTAACCATAACCCTAACCCTTACAGTAAACCTATACCTAACCCTAACCCTTAACCTTAACCATAACCCTAAACCTTACCCTTAACCTAACCCTAACCCTAACCCTTACCCTAACCCCAACTCTAACTTGAACCCTAACTCCTAACCCTAACCCTAACCCTCACCCTCAACCTAACCCTAACCCTAACCCTTACCCTTACCGTAACCCTAACCATAACCTAACCCTAACCCTTACAGTAACCCTAACCCTAACACTAACCCTAACCCTAACCCTTATCCTTACCCTAAACCTAACCCTAACACTAAACTTAACCCTAACCCTTACCCTAACACTAACCCTAACCCTTAACCCTAACCCTAACCCTAACCCTTACCCTGAACCTAAACCTAACCCTAACACTAAACTTAACCCTAACCCTTACCCTAACCCTAACCCTAACCCTAACCCTAACCCCTAACCCTATACCTAACCCTAAACCTTACCCTTACCCTACCCTAACCCCAACTCTAACCCTAAACGTAACCCTAACCCTTAACCTAACCCTAAGCCTAACCCTAACCCTAACACTTACCCTTACCTTAAACCTAACCCTAATCCTTACCCTAACCCTAACTCTGACCCTAATCCTTAACCCTAACCCTAACCTTAAACCTAACCCTAACCCCAACCCTAACCCTAACCCCTAATCCTAACCCTAACCCTAAACCTTACCCTTACCCTAACCCTAACACTGACCCCTAACCATAACCCTAACCATAACCCTAACCCTAAACTTAACCCTAACCCTAACACTAACCCTAACTGAACACTTAACCTAACCATAACCCTCACCCTAACCCTTTCCCTTACCCTAACCCTAACCATAAACCTAACCCTAAACCTAATCCTACAACTAACCCTAACCCTAAAACTTACCCTTACCCTAACCCTAACAGTAAAACTAACCCTAACCCTAACGCTAACCCTAACCCTAACCCTAACCTTAACCCAAACCCTAAAACTAACCCTAACCCGAAACCTGATCCTAACCCTTACCCTTACCCTAAACCAACCCTAACCCTAACCCTCACACTTAACCTTACCCTTACCCTAACCCTGACCCTAACCCTAACCTTACCCTAACCTTAACCCTAACCCTTACCCTTACCCTAACACCAAACCTAACCCTAACTCTAACCCTAACGCAAACCCTAAACGTTACCCTTACGCTAACCCTAACCCTAACCCTACCCTAACCGTAACCCTTACCCCTACCCCTACCCCTAACCCTAACCCTTACCCTTACCTTAACCCTAACCCTAACCCTAACCCAAACCCTAACCTTACCCTAACCCTATACCTAACCCTAACCCTTACCCTAACCCGAACCTAACCCTAAATCTAAACCTAACCATAACCCTAACCCAAACCCTTACCCTAACCCTAACCCAAACCCTAACCCTAACCCTTATCCTAACCCTAACCCTAACCATAACCCTAACCAATACTCTTACCCTAACCTAACCCTAAACCTAACCCTAAAACTTACCCTTACCCTAAACCTAACCCTAACCCTTACCCTAAACCTAATCCTATCCCTAACCCCTATCCCTAACCCTAACCCTAACACTAACCCTAACGCTTACCCTGACCCTAACCCTAACCCTAAACCTTACCCTAACCTGAACCCTAACCCTTACCTAACCCCAAGCATAACCTGAACCCTAACCCCTAACCCTAACCCTAACCCTCACACTCAATCTAACCCTAACCCTTACCCTTACCCTTACCGTAACCGTAACCCTAACCCTAAACCTAACCCTTACACTTGCCCTAACCCTAACCCTAACCCTAACCCTAACCCTTAACCTTACCCTAAACCTAACCCTAAAACTAAACTTAACCCTAACCCTTATCCTAACCCTAACCCTAACCCTAACCCCTAACCTTATCCCTAACCATAACCCTTACCCTTACCCTACCCTAACCCTAAGTCTAACCCTAACCCTAACCCTAACCCTTAACCTAACCCTAACACTAACCCTAACCCTTACCCTTACCCTACCCTAACCCTAAGTCTAACCCTAACCCTAACCTAACCCTAACCCTAATCCTACAACTAACCCTAACCCTAAAACTTACCCTTACCCTAACCCTAACCCCTAAACCTAACCCTAACCCTAACCCTAAAACTTACACTTACCCTAACCCTAACCCTAACATTAAACCTTACCCTTACCCTAACCCTAAACCTTACCCTTACCCTAACCCTAACCCTAACCCTTTACCCTAACCCTAACCCTAAACCTTACCCTTACCCTAACCCTAACCCTAACCCCTAACCCTAACCCTAAAACTTACACTTACCATAACCCTAACCCTAACCCTAAACCTTACCCTTACCCTAACCCTAAACCTTACACTTACCCTAACCCTAACCCTAACCTTTAACCTTAACCATAACCCTAACCCTTACAGTAACCCTAACCCTAACCCTAACCCTTAACCTTAAACATAACCCTAAACCTTACCCTTAACCTAACCCTAACCCTAACCCTTACCCTAACCCCAACTCTAACTTGAACCCTAACTCCTAACCCTAACCCTAACCCTCACCCTCAACCTAACCCTAACCCTAACCCTTACCCTTACCGTAACCCTAACCATAACCTAACCCTAACCCTTACAGTAACCCTAACCCTAACACTAACCCTAACCCTAACCCTTATCCTTACCCTAAACCTAACCCTAACACTAAACTTAACCCTAACACTAACCCTAACCCTTAACCCTAACCCTAACCCTAACCCTTACCCTGAACCTAAACCTAACCCTAACACTAAACTTAACCCTAACCCTTACCCTAACCCTAACCCTAACCCTAACCCCTAACCCTATACCTAACCCTAAACCTTACCCTTACCCTACCCTAACCCCAACTCTAACCCTAAATGTAACCCTAACCCTTAACCTAACCCTAAGCCTAACCCTAACCCTAACAATTACCCTTACCTTAAACCTAACCCTAATCCTTACCCTAACCCTAACTCTAACCCTAATCCTTAACCCTAACCCTAACCTTAAACCTAACCCTAACCCCAACCCTAACCCTAACCCGTAATCCTAACCCTAACCCTAAACCTTACCCTTACCCTAACCCTAACACTGACCCCTAACCATAACCCTAACCATAACCCTAACCCTAAACTTAACCCTAACCCTAACACTAACCCTAACTGAACACTTAACCTAACCATAACCCTCACCCTAACCCTTTCCCTTACCCTAACCCTAACCATAAACCTAACCCTAACCCTAATCCTACAACTAACCCTAACCCTAAAACTTACCCTTACCCTAACCCTAACAGTAAAACTAACCCTAACCCTAACGCTAACCCTAACCCTAACCCTAACCTTAACCCTAACCCGAAAACTAACCCTAACCCGAAACCTGATCCTAACCCTTACCCTTACCTTAAACCAACCCTAACCCTAACCCTCACACTTAACCTTACCCTTACCCTAACCCTGACCCTAACCCTAACCTTACCCTAACCCTAACCCTAACCCTTACCCTTACCCTAACACCAAACCTAACCCTAACTCTAACCCTAACGCAAACCCTAAACGTTACCCTTACGCTAACCCTAACCCTAACCCTACCCTAAACGTAACCCTTACCCCTACCCCTAACCCTAACCCTAACCCTAACCCTAACCCTAACCCTAACCCTAACCCAAACCCTAACCTTACCCTAACCCTATTCCTAACCCTAACCCTTACCCTAACCCGACCCTAACCCTAACTCTAAACCTAACCATAACCCTAACCCAAACCCTTACCCTAACCCTAACCCTAACCCAAACCCTAACCCTAACCCTTACCATAACCCTAACCCTAACCCTAACCCTAACCAATACTCTTACCCTAACCTAACCCTAAACCTAACCCTAAAACTTACCCTTACCCTAAACCTAACCCTAACCCTTACCCTAAACCTAATCCTATCCCTAACCCCTATCCCTAACCCTAACCCTAACACTAACCCTAACGCTTACCCTGACCCTAACCCTAACCCTAAACCTTACCCTAACCTGAACCCTAACCCTTACCTAACCCCAACCATAACCTGAACCCTAAGCCCTAACCCTAACCCTAACCCTCACACTCAATCTAACCCTAACCCTTACGCTTACCCTTACCGTAACCCTACCCTAACCCTAAACCTAACCCTTACACTTGCCCTAACCCTAACCCTAACCCTAACCCTAACCCTTAACCTTACCCTAAACCTAACCCTAAAACTAAACTTAACCCTAACCCTTATCCTAACCCTAACCCTAACCCTAACCCCTAACCCTATCCCTAACCCTAACCCTTACCATTACCCTACCCTAACCCTAAGTCTAACCCTAACCCTAACCCTAAACTTTAACCTAACCCTAACCCTAACCCTAACCCTAACCCTTACCCTTAAACTACCCTAACCCTAAGTCTAACCCTAACCCTAACCTAACCCTAACCCTAATCCTACAACTAACCCTAACCCTAAAACTTACCCTTACCCTAACCCTAACCCTAAAACTAACCCTAACCCTAACGCTAACCCTAACCCTAACCCTAACCTTAACCCTAACCCTAAAACTAACCCTAACCCAAAACCTGATCCTAACCCTTACCCTTACCCTAAACCAACCCTAACCCTAACCCTCACACTTAACCTTACCCTTACCCTAACCCTGACCCTAACCCTAACCTTACCCTAACCCTAACCCTAACCCTTACCCTTAGCCTAAAACCAAACCTAACCCTAACTCTAACCCTAACGCAAACCCTAAACGTTACCCTTACGCTAACCCTAACCCTAACCCTACCCTAACCGTAACCCTTACTCCTACCCCTAACCTTAACCCTAACCCTTACCCTTACCCTAACCCTAACCCTAACCCTAACCCTAACCCTAACCTTACCCTAACCCTATTCCTAACCCTAACCCTTACCCTAACCCGACCCTAACCCTAACTCTAAACCTAACCATAACCCTAACCCAAACCCTTACCCTAACCCTAACCCAAAACCTAACCCTAACCCTTACTCTAACCCTAACCCTAACCCTAACCCTAACCAATACTCTTACCCTAACCTAACCCTAAACCTAACCCTAAAACTTACCCTTACCCTAAACCTAACCCTAACCCTTACCCTAAACCTAATCCTATCCCTAACCCCTATCCCTAACCCTAACCCTAACACTAACCCTAACGCTTACCCTGACCCTAACCCTAACCCTAAACCTTACCCTAACCTGAACCCTAACCCTTACCTAACCCCAATCATAACCTGAACCCTAACCCCTAACCCTAACCCTCACACTCAATCTAATCCTAACCCTTACCCTTACCCTTACCGTAACCCTAACCCTAACCCTAAACCTACACCTTACACTTGCCCTAAACCTAACCCTAACCCTAACCCTTAACCTTACCCTAAACCTAACCGTAAAACTAAACTTAACCCTAACCCGTACCCTAACCCTAACCCTAACCCCTAACCCTATCCCTAAACCTAACCCTTACCCTTACCCTACCCTAACCCTAAGTCTAACCCTAACCCTAACCCTAACCCTTAACCTAACCCAAACCTAACCCTAACCCTAACCATAACCCTTAACCTAACCCTAGCCCTAACCTAACCCTTACCCTAACCCTAACCCTAACCCCAACCCTAACCAATACCCTTACCCAAACCTAACCCTAATCCTAACCCTAACCCTAACACTTACCCTTACCCTAAACCTAACCATAAACCTTACCCTAACCCTAATCCTAACCCTAACCCCTAACCCTAACCCTAACCCTAACACTAACCGTAACGCGTACCCTTAACATAACCCTAACTCTAACCCTTACCCTAACCCTAACCCTAACCCTAACCCCTAACCCTAACCCTTACCCTAAACCTAACCCTAAACCTTACCCTAACCCCAACCCTAAACTGAACCCTATCCCCTAACCCTAACCCTAACCCTCACCCTCAACCTAACCCTAACCCTAACCCTAAACCTAACCCTTATCCTTATCCTAACCCTAACCCTAAGCCTAAACTTAACCCTAACCCTAACCCTTACCTTTACCCTAACCCTAACCCTAACCCTAAACCTTACCCTTACCATAAACCTAACCCTAACCCTAACCCTAAACCTTACCCTTACCCTAAACCTAACCCTAACCCTAACACTAACCCCTAACCCTAACCCCTATCCCTATCCCTAACTCTCACCCTCAACCTAACCCTAACCCTAACCCTTATCCTTACCCTAACCCTAAGCCTAAACTTAACCCTAATCCTAACCCTTACCCTTACCCTAACCCTAACCCTAACCCTACACCTTACCCTTACCATAAACCTAACTCTAACCCCTAACCCTAAACCTAACACTAACACCTAACCCTAAGCCTACCCTTAACCCTAACCCTTATCATTTTCCTAACCGTAACCCTAACCCTAACCCAAACCCTATCCCTAACATAAAACCTAAACCTAACCCGAACTCTTACCCTTCTGTAACCCTAAACCTAAACCTAACTCTAATCCTAACCCTAACCCTAACCCTAAACCTAAACTTAACCCTGAAGCTAACCCTAACCCTAACCCTTACCCTAAACCTAACCCTAACCCAACAGTAACCCTTACCTTAACCCTAACCCTAACCCAAACCCTTACCCTTACCCAAACCCTAACCCTAAACCTAACCCTAACCCTAACCCTTACCCTAACCCTAACCCTAATTGAACCCTAACCCTTACCCTTACCCTAACCCTGACCCTAACCCTAACCCTTACCTAACCTAAACCTAACCCTTACCCTTACCCTAACCCTAACCCTAAACCTAAACCTTACCCTGACCCTATACCTAACCCTATCACTTACTCTAACCCTAACCCTACCCCTAACAATGACCCTAACCCTTACCCTTACCCTAACCCTAACCCTAACCCTAACACTTACCCTTACCCTAACCCTAACCCTTACCCTAACCCTAACCCTAACCCTAACCCTAAACCTAAACCTGACCCTAAGCCTAACAATAACCCTAACCCTTACCCTTACCATAACCCTAACCCTAACCCTAACACTTACCCTTACCCTAACCCTAACCCTTACCCTAACCCTAACCCTAACCCTAACCCTAACCTTATCCTAACCCTAACCCTAACCCCTAACCCTAACCCTAACCCTTACCCTAACCCTAACCCTAGCGCTAACCCCTAACCCTAACCCTAACCCTAACTCTAACCCTTCCCCTGACCCTCACCCTTACACTAAACCTAACCCTAACCTTAAGTGTAAACCTATCCCTAACCCTAAACACTAACCCTAACCCTAACCCTAACACTCACCCTAACGTAACCCTAAACATAACCATTACCCTAACCGTAACCCTTACCCTTATCCTAACCCTAACCCAACAGTAACCCTTAACTTAACCCTAACCCTAACCCAAACCCTTACCCTTACCCAAACCCTAACCCTAATCCTAACCCTAACCCTAACACGTAACCTTACCCTAACCATAACCCTAAACCTTACCCTAACCCTAACCCTAACCCTAACCCTAACCCTTACCCTTACCCTAACCCTAACCCTAAACCTAAACTTAACCCTAAAGCTAACCCTAACCCTAACCCTTACCCTAAACCTAACCCTAACCCAACAGTAACCCTTACATTAACCCTAACCCTAACCCTAACCCTAACACTAACACTAACCCCTAACCCTAAGCCTAGCCCAACCCTAACCCTAACCCAAACCCTATCCCTAACCTAAAACCTAAACCTAACCCGAACCCTAACCCTAAACCTAAACCTAACTCTAATCCTAACCCTAACCCTAACTCTAAACCTAAACTTAACCCTAAACCTAACCCTAACCCTAACCGTTACCCTAACCCTAACCCTAACTCAACAGTAATCCTTACCCTAACCCTAACCCTAACCCTAACACGTAACCTTACCCTAACCATAACCCTAAACCTTAACCTAACCCTAACCCTAACCCTAACCCTAACTCTTACCCTTACCCTAAACCTAACCCTAACACTAAACTTAACCCTAAACCTTACCCTAACCCTAACCCTAACCCTAACCCCTAACCCTATCTCTAACCCTAAACCTTACCCTTACCCTACCCTAACCCTAACTCTAACCCTAACCCTAACCCTAACCCTTAACCTAACCCTAACCCTAACACCTAACCCTAAACCTAACCCTTACTCTTATCCTAACCCTAACCCTAGCCCTAACCCTAACCCTTATCATTTTCCTAACCCTAACCCTAACCCAAACCCTATCCCTAACCTAAAACCTAAACCTAACCCGAACCCTTACCCTTACCCTAATCCTAACACCTAACCCTAAACCTAACCCTTACTCTTATCCTAACCCTAACCCTAACTTTAACCCTAACCCTAACCCAAACCCTTACCCTAACCCTAACCCAAACCCTAACCCTAACCCTTACCCTAACCCTAACCCTAACCCTAACCCATACTCTTACCCTAACCAAACCCTAAACCTAACCCTAACACTTACCCTTACCCTAAACCTAACCCTAACCCTTACCCTAACCCGAATCCTATCCCTAACCCCTATCCTTAACCCTAACCCTAACACTAACCCTAACGCTTACCCTGACCCTAAACCTAACCCTAAACCTTACCCTAACCTTAACCCTAACCCTTACCCTAACCCCAACCCTAACCTGAACCCTAACCCCTAACCCTAACCCTAATCCTCACACTCAATCTATCCGTAACCCTAACCCTTACCCTTACCGTAACCCTAACCCTAACACTAAACCTAACCCTTACACTTGCCCTAACCCTAACCCTAACCCTAACCCTTAACCTTATCCTAAAACTAACCCTAACACTAAACTTAACCCTAACCCTTACCCTAACCCTAACCCACACCCCTAACCCTAACCCTAACACTAAAGCTAATGCTTACCCTGACCTAACCCTAACCCTAACCCTTACCCTAACCTTAACCCTAACCCTTACCCTAACCCCAACCCTAACCTGAACCCCTAAACCTAACCCTAACCCTCACTCTCAAGCTAACCCTAACCCTAACCCAAACCCTTACCCTTACCCAAACCCTAACCCTAACCCTAACCCTAACCCTTACCCTAACCCTAACCCTAACCCTAATTGAACCCTAACCCTTACCTTTACCCTAACCCTGACCCTAACCCTAACCCTTACCTAACCTAAACCTAACCCTTACCCTTACCCTAACCCTAACCCTAAACCTAACCCTTACCCTGACCCTATACCTAACCCTAACCCTTACTCTAACCCTAACCCTAACCCTAACAATAACCCTAACCCTTACCCTTACCCTAACCCTAACCCTAACCCTAACACTTACACTTAACCTAACCCTAACCCTTACCCTAACCCTAACCCTAACCCTAAACCTAAACCTGACCCTAAGCCTAACAATAACCCTAACCCTTACCCTTACCATAACCCTAACCCTAAACCTAACACTTACCCTTACCCTAACCCTAACCCTTAACCTAACCCTAACCCTACCCCTAACCCTAACCCTAACCTTACCCTAACCCTAACCCTAACCCCTAACCCTAAACCTAACCCTTACCCTAACCCTAACCCTAACGCTAATCCTAACCCCAACCCTAACCCATACCCTTACCGTAACCTAACCCTAAACCTAACCCTAACCCTAACCCCTAACCCTAACGCTAACACTAACCCTGAACTAAACCCTTACCCTTATCCTAACCCAAACACTAAACCTAACCCTAACCCTTACCCTAACCCTAACCCTAACCCTTACTCTAACCCTAACCCTAAAACCTAACCCTAACCCCAACCCTAACTCTAAACCTAAACTTAACCCTAAACCTAACCCTAACCCTAACCCTAACCCCTAACCCTAACGCTAACCCTAACCCTGACCTAAACCCTTACAATTATCCTAACCCAAACCCTAAACCTAGCCCTAACCCTTACCCTAACACTAACCCTTACTCTAACCCTAACCCTAACCCTAACAATAACCCTAACCCTGAACTAAACCCTTACCCTTATCCTAACCCAAACACTAAACCTAACCCTAACCCTAAACCTAACCTTAACCCTAACCCTAACACTTACCCTTACCCTAACCCTAAACCTAACCCTAACCCTGACCCTTACCCTAACTGTAAACCTAATCTTAACCCCAACCCTAAACCTAACCCTAACCCTTATCCTTACCCTACCCCTAACCCTAAACCTAATGCTAACCCTAACCCTAACCCCAACCCTAACTTTACCCTAAACCTAATCCTAACCCTAACCCTAAGCCTTACCCTTACCCTAACCCTAACCCTAATCATAACCCCAACCCTAAACCTAACCCTAACCCTTACCATTACCTACCCCTAACCCTAAACGTAACCCTAACCCTAACCCTAACCCTAACTTTACCCTAACCCTAACCATAACCCTAACCCTAAACCTTACCCTTACCCTAACCCTAACCCTAACCCCTAACCCTAACGCTAACCCTAACCCTGAACTTAACCCTTACCCTTATCCTAACCCAAACCCTAAACCTAATCCTAACCCTAAGACTTACCTTTACCCTAACCCTAACCCTACCATAACCCTAAACGTAACCCTAAAAATAAACCTAACCCTTACCATCACCCTAACCCTAACCTTAACCCTAACCCTAATACTTACCCTTACCCTAACCTTAACCTAACCCTAACCCTGACCCTTACCCTAACTGTAAACCTAATCTTAACCCCAACCCTAAACCTAACCCTAACCCTTACCCTTACCCTACCCCTAACCCTAAACCTAATGCTAACCCTAACCCTAACCCCAACCATAACTTTACCCTAACCCTAAACCTAACCCTAACCCTAAGCCTTACCCTTACCCTAACCCTAACCCTAATTATAACCCCAACCCTAAACCTAACCCTAACCCTTACCATTACCTACCCCTAACCCTAAACGTAACCCTAACCCTAACCCTAACCCTAACTTTACCCTAACCCTAACCCTAACCCTAACCTTAACCCTAACCCTTATGTTAGCCTAACACTAACCACAACCCTAACCCTAACCCTAAACCTTACCCGTACCCTAATCCTAACCCCAAACCTAACCCCAACCCGAACCCTAACCCTAACTCTAACCCTTACCCTAACCCTAACCCTAAACCTTACCCTTACCCTAAACATAACTCTACCACTTACCCTAACCTTACCCTAATCCTAACCCTAACCCTAACCCCTAATCCTATCCCTAACCCTAAACCTTACCTTACCCTAACGCTAATCCTAACCCCAACCCTAACCCATACCCTTACCCTAACCTAACCCTAAACCTAACCCTAACACTTACCCTTACCTTAAACCTAACCCTAACCCTTACCCTAACCTTAAACCTTACTCTAACACTAACCCGAAACCCTAACCCTAACCCTAACCCTAACCTTACCCTTACCCTAACCCTAACCCTAACCCCTAACCCTAACGCTAACCCTAACCCTGAAATAACCCTTACCCTTATCCTAACCCAAACCCTAAACCTAACCCTAACCTTTACCCTAACCCTAACCCTTACTCTAACCCTAACCCTAAACCCTAACCCTAACTCTAAACCTAAACTTAACCCTGAACCTAACCCTAACCCTAACCCTTACCCTAACCCTAACCGTAACCCAACAGCAACCCTTACCCTAACCCTAACCCTAACCCTAACCCTAAGACGTAACCTTACCCTAAACATAAACCTAAACCTTACCCTAACCCTAACCCTAACCCTAACCCTTACCCTTACCCTAAACCTAACCCTAACACTAAACTTAACCCTAACCCTTACCCTAACGCTAACCCTAACCCTAACCCCTAACCCTATCCGTAACCCTAAACCTTACCTTTACCCTAACCTAACCCTAACTCTAAACCTAACCCTAACCCTAACCCTAACACCTAACCCTAAACATAACCCTTACTCTTATCCTAACACTAACCCTAACCCTAACCCCTAACCCTATCCCTAAGCCTAACCCTTACCCTTACCCTTACCCTACCGTAACCCTAACTCTAAACCTAACCCTAACCCTAACCCAAACCCTTCCCCTAACCCTAACCCAAACCCTAACCCTAACCCTTACCCTAACCCTAAACCAAACCCTAACCCAAACCCATACTCTTACCCTAACCCTACAGTAAACCTAACCCTAACACTTACCCTTACCCTAAACCTAACCCTAACCCTTACCCTAACCCTAATCCTATCCCTAACACCTAACCCTAACCCTAACACTAACACTAACGCTTACCCTGACCCTAAACCTAAACCTAAACCTTACCCTAACCTTAACCCTAACCCTTACCCTAACCCCAACACTAACCTGAACCCTAACCCCTAACCCTAACCCTAACCCTCACACTCAATCTAACCCTAACCCTAACCCTTACTCTTACCGTAACCCTAACCCTAACCCTAATCCTAACCCTTACACTTGCCCTAAACCTAACCCTAACCCTAACCATTACCTTTACCCTAAACCTAACCCTAACACTAAACCCCAACCCTTACCCTAACCCTAACCCTATCGCTAACCCAAACCCTAACCCTAACCCTTACCCTAACCCTAGCCCTAACCCTAACCCTAATCGATACTCTTACCCTAACCTAATCGTAACCCTAACACTAAAACTTACCCTTGTCCTAAACCTAAACCTAACCCTTACCCTAACCCTAACCCAAACCCCTAACCCTAACCCTAACAATAAAGCTAACGCTTACCCTGACCCTAAACCTAAGCCTAACCCTTACCCTAACCTTAACCCTAACCCTTACCCTAACCCCAACCATAACCTGAACCCTAACCCCTAACCCTAACCCTAACCCTCACCCTCAAGCTAACCCTAACCCTAACCCAAACCCTTACCCTTACCCAAACCCTAACCCTAACCCTAACATTAACCCTTACCCTAACCCTAACCCTATTTGAACCCTAACCCTTACCCTTACCCTAACCCTAACCCTAACCCTAACCCTAACCCTTACCCAACCTAAACCTAACCCTTACCCTTACTCTAACCCTAACCCTAACCCTAAACCTAACCCTTACTCTTACCCTAAACCTAACCCTAACCCTTACCCTAACCCTAACCCTTACTCTAACCTTAAACCTAAACCCTAACCATAACCCTAATCCTAACCTTACACTTACCCTAACCCTAACCCTAACCCCTAACCCTAACGCTAACCCTAACCCTGAACTAAACCCTTACCCTTATCCTAACCTAAACCCTAAACATAACCCTAACCCTTACCCTAACCCTAACCCTAACCCTTACTCTAACCCTAAACCTAAACCCTAACCCTAACCCTAACTCTAAACCTAAACTTAACCCTAAACCTAACCCTAACCCTAACCCTTACCCTAAACCTAACCCTAACCCAACAGTAACCCTTACCCTAACCCTAACCCTAACCCTAACACGTAACCTTACCCTAAACATAACCCTAAACCTTACCCTAACCCTAACCCTAACCCAACAGCAACCCTTACCCTAACCCTAACCCTAACCCTAACCCTAACCCTAAGACGTAACCTTACCCTAAACATAACCCTAAACCTTACCCTAACCCTAACCCTAACCCTAACCCTAACCCTTACCCTTACCCTAAACCTAACCCTAACACTAAACTTAACCCTAACTCTTACCCTAACGCTAACCCTAACCCTAACCCCTAACCCTATCCGTAACCCTAAACCTTACCCTTACCCTACCCTAACCCTAACTCTAAGCCTAACCCTAACCCTTAACCTAACCCTAACCCTAACCCTAACCCTAACACCTAACCCTAAACCTAACCCTAACCCTTATCCTTACCCTACCCCTAACCCTAAACCTAATGCTAACCCTAACCCTAACCCCAACCCTAACTTTACCCTAACCCTAACCCTAAGCCTTACCCTTACCCTAACCCTAACCCTAATCATAACCCCAACCCTAAACCTAACCCTAACCCTTACCATTACCTACCCCTAACCCTAAACGTAACCCTAACCCTAATCCTAACCCTAACTTTACCCTAACCCTAACCCTAACCTTAACCCTAACCCTTATGTTAGCCTAACACTAACCACAACCCTAACCCTAACCCTAAACCTTACCCGTACCCTAATCCTAACCCCAAACCTAACCCCAACCCGAACCCTAACCCTAACTCTAACCCTTACCCTAACCCTAACCCTAAACCTTACCCTTACCCTAAACATAACTCTACCACTTACCCTAACCTTACCCTAATCCTAACCCTAACCCTAACCCCTAATCCTATCCCTAACCCTAAACCTTACCTTACCCTAACGCTAATCCTAACCCCAACCCTAACCCATACCCTTACCCTAAACTAACACTAAACCTAACCCTAACACTTAACCTTACCTTAAACCTAACCCTAACCCTTACCCTAACCTTAAACCTTACTCTAATCCTAACCCGAAACCCTAACCCTAACCCTAACCCTAACCTTACCCTTACCCTAACCCTAACCCTAACCCCTAACCCTAACGCTAACCCTAACCCTGAAATAACACTTACCCTTATCCTAACCCAAACCCTAAACCTAACCCTAACCCTTACCCTAATCCTAACCCTTACTCTAACCCTAACCCTAAACCCTAACCCTAACTCTAAACCTAAACTTAACCCTGAACCTAACCCTAACCCTAACCCTTACCCTAACCCTAACCCTAACCCAACAGCAACCCTTACCCTAACCCTAACCCTAACCCTAACCCTAACCCTAAGACGTAACCTTACCCTAAACATAACCCTAAACCTTACCCTAACCCTAACCCTAACCCTAACCCTAACCCTTACCCTTACCCTAAACCTAACCCTAACACTAAACTTAACCCTAACTCTTACCCTAACGCTAACCCTAACCCTAACCCCTAACCCTATCCGTAACCCTAAACCTTACCTTTACCCTAACCTAACCCTAACTCTAAACCTAACCCTAACCCTAACCCTAACACCTAACCCTAAACCTAACCCTTACTCTTATCCTAACACTAACCCTAACCCTAACCCTAACCCCTAACCCTATCCCTAAGCCTAACCCTTACCCTTACCCTTACCCTACCCTAACCCTAACTCTAAACCTAACCCTAACCCTAACCCAAACCCTTCCCCTAACCCTAACCCTAACCCAAACCCTAACCCTAACCCTTACCCTAACCCTAAACCAAACCCTAACCCAAACCCATACTCTTACCCTAACCCTACAGTAAACCTAACCCTAACACTTACCCTTACCCTAAACCTAACCCTAAACCTTACCCTAACCCTAATCCTATCCCTAACACCTAACCCTAACCCTAACACTAACCCTAACGCTTACCCTGACCCTAAACCTAAACCTAAACCTTACCCTAACCTTAACCCTAACCCTTACCCTAACCCCAACACTAACCTGAACCCTAACCCCTAACCATAACCCTAACCCTCACACTCAATCTAACCCTAACCCTAACCCTTACTCTTACCGTAACCCTAACCCTAACCCTAATCCTAACCCTTACACTTGCCCTAAACCTAACCCTAACCCTAACCATTACCTTTACCCTAAACCTAACCCTAACACTAAACCCCAACCCTTACCCTAACCCTAACCCTATCGCTAACCCAAACCCTAACCCTAACCCTTACCCTAACCCTAGCCCTAACCCTAACCCTAATCCATACTCTTACCCTAACCTAATCGTAACCCTAACACTAAAACTTACCCTTGTCCTAAACCTAAACCTAACCCTTACCCTAACCCGAACCCAAACCCCTAACCCTAACCCTAACACTAAAGCTAACGCTTACCCTGACCCTAAACCTAAGCCTAACCCTTACCCTAACCTTAACCCTAACCCTTACCCTAACCCCAACCATAACCTGAACCCTAACCCCTAACCCTAACCCTAACCCTCACCCTCAAGCTAACCCTAACCCTAACCCAAACCCTTACCCTTACCCAAACCCTAACCCTAACACTAACCTTAACCCTTACCCTAACCCTAACCCTATTTGAACCCTAACCCTTACCCTTACCCTAACCCTAACCCTAACCCTAACCCTTACCCAACCTAAACCTAACACTCACCCTTACCCTAACCCTAACCCTAACCCTAACCTAACCCTTACTCTTACCCTAAACCTAACCCTAACCCTTACCCTAACCCTAACCCTTGCTCTAACCTTAAACCTAAACCCTAACCATAACCCTAATCCTAACCTTACCCTTACCCTAACCCTAACCCTAACCCCTAACCCTAACGCTAACCCTAACCCTGAACTAAACCCTTACCCTTATCCTAACCCAAACCCTAACATAACCCTAACCCTTACCCTAACCCTAACCCTAACCCTTACTCTAACCCTAACCCTAAACCCTAACCCTAACCCTAACCCTAACTCTAAACCTAAACTTAACCCTAAACCTAACCCTAACCCTAACCCTTACCCTAAACCTAACCCTAACCCAACAGTAACCCTTACCCTAAAAACTAACCCTAACCCTAACCCTAACACGTAACCTTACCCTAACCATAACCCTAAATCTTACCCTAACCCTAACCCTAACCCTAACCCTTACCCTTACCCTAAACCTAACCCTAACACTAAACTTAACCCTAACCCTTACCCTAACGCTAACCCTAACCCTAACCCCTAACCCTATCCGTAACCCAAAACCTTACCCTTACCCTACCCTAACCCTAACTCTAACCCTAACCCTAACCCTAACCCTAACCCTTAACCTAACCCTAACCCTAACCCTAACACCTAACCGTAAACCTAACCCTTACTCTTATCCTAACACTAACCCTAACCCTAACCCTAACCCCTAACCCTATCCCTAACCCTAACCTTACCCTTACC
>JANJXV010001611.1:0-10000 GCA_024803745.1 Megascapheus bottae
CAGAAATGAGGGGACAGGAGTTTGGCCTAGTGGAAGAGTGCTGGCTTAGCATGCGCAAAGGCCCGGGGGGTTCCATTCCTTGGTACCAACCACATCCATAGGGGGCAAAATAATCACAATAAAAAAAAAACCCAGAAGTGTGTGGTGCTCTGGCTCAAGTGGTAGAGCTCTAGCCTTGAGAAAGAAGCCCAAAGACAGTGCTCAGGCCCTGAGTACAAGCCCCAGGACTGGCCAAAAAAAAAAAAAAAAAAGACAGAGAAAGGAGAGAAACCCTACCTCCTTTTCCTCCCTCCCCTTATCCATGTTTCCTAAGAAAACTGGTTTTCTTCTGTCTCCACCAAGTCACCAGATCTAAGTAAAATACAGAATTTTAGGTGCTCAATAACTCTCCGGTTCAAAGTACAGAAAAAGAAGAGGGGGATGGAGGGAGGGAGAGAGAAGGAGGGAGGGAGGGAGGGAGGGAGGGAGGGAGGGAGGGAGGGGGGAGAGAGAGAGAGAGACAGACAGACAGACAGAGAGACAGAGACAGAGAGACAGAGACAGAGACAGAGACAGACAGACAGACAGACAGACAGACAGACAGAGGGCCCCGAAGGGGAAACATGAAAAACACAGTATCGAGGTCATTTTTAGGCTGAGGCCTACCCTCCAACCAGGCCTCTGAGACTGCCTCCTTCCTGGTGGGATTGCCTTCACTGGAGCCCTGCATTTGGAAGGTGTGCACCCGGGCTGTCTTGTCTGTGAATGCCTAGCGGTACTTTCCCGTGCCTCCCGAACTGAAACTCAGGGCCTGGGCTTTCTCCCGGCCAGAGCTCTACCACGTCGTCAACCACAGCAGCAACAGCTGCAGCATTCGTTTCTGACTTCACTGAGGAATGGAAGCCGGGTCTTCCCGTTTGCTAAGCAAGCCCTCTCCCACTAGGCCAAACTCCCGGTCTCATCGATCCTACTTCCTTGAAACGATTTTCCTGAAGGTAGCGGTCGTGGAATTCCGGGCCCGCTAGCTGTTTGTCTTGTTGTTTGTTTGGTTCTCTGTAGTATTTGATTTTTTTTTTTTTTTTTTATTTATTTCCCTTTGGTGGTTTCTCTTCCCCAGGCCCCACCCCCACCCGCAGGGTGAAGCCTAACAGGAATGTCAGGCCGTTGCCATGACAACATTTACAAGACAAAGCACAGTCCGCAGTCCGAGCTTTTCTGGGGAGGAGCTGACTAGCTGAGTGGCTTGCCTTCACCCCACCCCCACCCCCACCCACCCGGCGTCTCTCCCCCCCCCCCGCCCCCCCCCCCCCCCCGCAGACACACACCGCACACCGCGCGGGGAAATGGCTCACACTTCACTCTGTCTTGACAAACACAGCCTCTCGTGTGCTTGGCCTGATCCTTGGGCAGGAAAAGGCAGCTTTGGGAGTATTTTTTTTTCTGCTGCCGGCCACTTCCCTGCTTTCCTGGGCCAGCGACACACACTGCACACGCGCACGCGCGCGCGCGGGGAAATGGCTCACTCTTTACTCTGTCTTCACAAACACAGCCTCTCGTGTGCTTGTCCTGATCCTTGGGCAGGAAAAGGCAGCTTTGGGAGTATTTTTTTTCTGCTGCCGGCCACTTCCCTGCTTTCCTGGGCCAGCGATGGGCTGGCTGGCTTGTCTCCTACTAGCTGGACTGGTCAGACTGCTACCACCCGCCCCCTGCCTGTGGCGGAGTGAGTGCCGCCCCAGTCCACAGACAGAATTGGGGGAGGGCGTGGGCATGTCTTGGCAGGACTGGGCTCTGCCCTGTACCCTTCGGTGAAGCCGGGTGTGTGAGTACGAAATGCCCCGTGCGGCTGACCCCCCACTTGGCTGACCTCCCTGGGGAGAGAGGAGAGAGGGGAGGAAGTCAGGAGTCTGGTCTCCTCTTCATTTTCCCAAGCTCAGGCCAGGCCCAGGGCCAGGGCCAGGGCCAGGGCCAGGGCCAGGGCCAGGTGAGAGATTTCCCAGGCGAGAGATTTCAGGATCACAGATGATGATGATGATCATTGAGGATGATGGATGATTGGGCCTGCCTGGGGCCTGGATTGCTGTCCTTGAGCTTTTTCACCTGAGACTGAAGTTCTACTATTGGAGCCACAAATCCACTTCCATCTGGCTTTTTGGGCAGATGCTATCGATGTAGTTTAGCGAGTTAGTACTCAGTTCGTATTTTGCCAGTTCATTCCCAGGGCCGAGATCCCCCTCCCTCCCCGCCACCCCAGGTCCTCAGACCTGAAGTTAGGGCCTGGGCGCTCGGTCCTTGGACCTTTCTTCGGCTAGTATTCTGCCAATGGAGCCACAGAACCACTTCCAGCGTTTTCTGCCAAGGTGTCATCATCGTTAGCATTGCATTTTTTTTTAACTTTTAAAAATTGGTCAGGGGGCTGGGAGTTTGGCCTAGAGCGGTAGAGTGAGTGCTTGTCTAGCATGCACGGAGACCCAGGTTTGATTCCTCAGTGCCAAGTACATAGACGAGATGGAAGTGGTGCTATGGCTCAAGTGGCAGACTGCTAGCCTTGAGGAAAGAGCCCATGGAGGATGCTCGGGCCTAAACTTCAAGCCCCAGGACTGGGGGGGGGGGGGAGGGGGGAATTTAAAAAAAAAAACAACAACAGCTACTAAGAGCGGCTCCACCACTAAAAATAGGTTTGTGGTTTAAGAAGACACCTTCGGAGCGTTCTCATAGGAGACTGCGTCAGGCAATGGAGACTGGGAGCTGAACCAAAGCCTCATCGAAGCAGAGTGGACTGCATTTGCATTTAAATTTGATTCCATCTAAATGTGACTAAGATGTAAGAGAAGTCTCTGGGGCCGGGAGTTTGGCCTAGTGGTTAAAGTGCTTGCCTAGCCTGCAAGAAGACCCGGATTCGATTCCTTGGTACCACATACATAGAAAAAAAGCCAGAAGTGGTGCTGAGGCTCAAGGGGTAGAGCTCTAGCCTTGAGAAAGTCCAAGGACTGTGCTCAGACCCTGAGCTCAAGCCCAGGACTGGCAAAAAAAAAAAAAAAAAAAAAAAAAAAAAAAAAAAAAAAAAAAAAAATAAGGGAAGTCTCATTCGCCTTTGTCTTGTACTTCTGCATTCATTTTTTTTTTTTAACTTTTGCTAGAGTGTCCACTATACCAATCAAAGAATGACAGTACACGTCATCCCCAGGATCTATACATGTGTTCCTGGCTCACTCTGTAAAAGCCTAGTAAAATGACCACGACACACACATTTGCCCATCCACAATATTGAAAAAGAACTTGCATTTCTATACCTTTATGGGAAAAAAATTCTGTGTATGTGTCATTGTTATGCAGGAGCGTATTTTGCTGGTTTGAAAGAATAGGATGCCTACAGTTTTCTAGCAGTTTTCTTTGTTTCTTTTTACAGCATGATCTTTGCTGTACTCTTGCTGACGGCCGCTAGATTTTAATGTATCTGTTTCCCTACTTGATCACATTACTGATTCTGATTTCAGTGTTTCATCTGTTTTGCGTTTGTTTTTTCCTCATGTCACATTGGCGAAGGACCCAGGAATAGGACACAAAGGTGGAATAAACATTAATTTTGTGCATTCTTTGGTAACTTTTTTTGTGTTTGGTCACTACAAAGCTTTGCTTCAAGTGTATGCATTTTATTCAAATCAGTGATCTATGTTTATGTGATTTCCTAAACATAATTGTGGCTTCTAAAAAAATGTAACATCCTGATTACATTCCTAACTAGAATGAGTATGTCTGTTTTTGTACCTCGATGCTGTATTTTAACCCTTTGTATTACTTAGGTTATTTTGCTTTGGTGAAAAATGGCTCAAGTAGAGAAGCGGTCCCTGTATTAAGACAGCGTACAACACTGTAAATAAAATGTGTACCGTCAATTGTCTTTAAAATAAATAAACGAATAAATAAATACATAAAATAAATATAAATATTGTTAGTATGGGCTGGGAGTGTGGTGTTGAGCCACAAGTGTCTAAGGACAGCGCCCAGGCAGGCAGGCAGGCAGGCAGGCCGGCAGGCAGGCAGGCAGGCCGGCCCTCCTGAGTTCAAGCCCCAGACTGGCGAAATAAATAGGAAGATAAATACAATACATCCATTTCTGTGTAGTACGGAGGCCAGGAGTGTGGCCCACTGCTAGAGTGCTTGCACAAAGACCTCTTCCCCACCCTGGGTGGGTGAGGAGGTTTGTTCTCGGGTGCCCGGAAGGGGGGGGGGCGGGGGCTTGATCGATGTTGGGTCGGCTGTTTCCCCTTGTCCTGGGGCGCCACCTAGCGGACACTGCCTGTCATGGCGGACAGTGATTCCGCCGTGTTGAGGAAGTTCTGGTGAAGAGGCTCATCTGGAGAATACGGAGTGACGAGTGACCCACCGGCTGTCAATTCTGCTGGGTTGTTGAAAATGAAACTCTCTTGGAGCTGGGGGTCCAGTGTCTCATGTGTGTCACTGCACCTACTCAGGGTGGAAGAGGGAGAGAGAGGACTGGAGAGGGGGGGGGAGGGAGGCAGAGACAGAGACAGACGGACACACAGACACACAGTAGATAGACAGATGAAATTTACACAGAGAGACACAGAGACAGAGGAGGGGTAGCTAGTGGGAGGGAGAATGAGAGACTGCTTGTGAACTGTCAGGCGGTCACAGAAAGGGCCTGGGCAGATGAGATGGTAAATAGGTACATGGTTCCTTCATTTCCAAGGAGGAATTTTTTTTTTCCTCTAGTCTTGGGCCTGGGATAGCGTCCCTGAGCTGCTTTTTGCTCCAAGCCAGCACTGTACCGCTAAGCCACATTCCCAGTCCTTATTGCTATCATTATTAGTTTTTTTTTTTTTTTTTTTTTTTTTTTCCGGAACAACCTTACCCCTTCTTTCGCTTGCTTCCCCATCCCTGCCCACACGTTGCATCGTTCGTTTTCCACACAGTGCATGGCAAACACTATCCTACTTCCTTTAAAATCCGTGCCCCTTCCCTTGCTCCCTCTGAGAGAAAGAAAGAAAGAAAGAAAGAAAGAAAGAAAGAAAGAAAGAAAGAAAGAAAGGGAAAAGTCTAAATCTCAAAGAAACCACACCACCATGCCATGCATGCCAGGTGTCCATGTCATGGAATTTGTTTGGATCCCAGGTCTCGTGTATCTGCAGTGCCTTCAGTGTTCAGAGGAGTTCCACCTTCTGACCAAAAGAGAGCAGGTGCATCACCCACCCACCCACCCACCCACCCACCCACCAACTCACTCGCAGCACAGGTCAGGGAAACCACGGTGAACACCCAATAGGGAGAGAAGAGTGGGTCCACTCACTCACTCACTCACTCACTCACTCACTCACTCCGTCAGTCACCAATCATGCCAGTCACAGCAAAGGCAGTACTTTTAGTACTGGGTGGGTTTTTCCCCAGGCCGCTCTCCTCTCCACCCCTCCCAACCCCCCACCCCTTCCTTCCCCCGAGGCTCTTGCACCGTTTGCTCCTTCATCATCCACGAAGACCCCTGTTTTCTCTGGGAAGACGGGCTCTCGGACCCGGTCTCTCTGTTCTGCTCCCTCCCTACCCGGGTTCTCCTCTTGGCGTGAGCGATTGTAGGAGTTTTCGGGTGGGGTGGGGTGGGGTGGGTGGGGCAGGCGGGCAGGCCGGCGTGAACGGGGCAAAGGGTGGAAGCGGCGATGTTGGAGGGGGGGGCGGGCACGGGTGGTGGAGGTGCCCGTCCGTCTTCTGTTTCGGGGCTGGCCGGCCAGCTTCACCGGTCCCCGGGCCGCTGCTGCGTGACGGCGAGGCCGGCCGGCCCGCCCGCCCGCCCGCCGGCCCGCCACGGTTTCACTGTCGGCTTCACGGGAGGCGGGATCTCAGTGTAGGTCTCCGGGGGCTCCAGTGGCGTTGCTCGGGGGGTTGCAGAGGGGCCCCGGCCGTCCCCGGCCGCCGCCGCTTTGGCCCCGACCGACCTCTGCGGTGCCTCTCGGGGCGCGGGGGCGGGGAGGGAGCGCGGCCGGCCGTTTCTCTCCGCGCCTGCTGTCCGCGGAGCCCCGAGCCGGCCGGCGAGTGCCGATCGCCGATCCATCCCGGGCAGAGAAACTCGGGGGTGGTGTCGGGTGATGACAGCCGGGGTGGGTGGGGGCCGCCACCGGTGGCGGCGGTCGCGCACCTGGGAGCCGGCCGGTCGGCTTCAGCGTCCCCGCTCGGGACCCCATCCATCTCCTTCCCCGAGTCGCGTCCGCGTTCTCGGGCGCGGCGGGCCGCTTTGGGGCGGCGAGTCCCGCCCGCCCGCCGCCGCCGCCGCCACGGTTGGTTTCACTTTCGCCGCCGCCGCCGCCGCCGCCTCAGTCCAGGGTCTCCGGGGGCTCCGGTGGCGGCGGCGGCGGCGGCGTTCCGGAGGTTGCCGAGGGGGCCCGGCCGCTCGTCCCGACCTCTGCGGTGCCTCTAGGGGCGCGGGGGCGGGGAGCGCGGTGGTTTGTCTCCGGGCCGGCCGTCCGCGGAGCTCCGAGCCGGCCGGCGAGCGCCGATCCCGGGCAGAGCGACTCGCTGGTGTCGGTTCAGGGGAAGGCGGTTGTCGCGCGCCCCCTGGCGTCCGCTTTTATATGACAGGTCCTTCGTCCTCAGCCGAGCGAAGGAGGGCGTCTGGCGTAGTGCGTCCCGGCAGAGGGCCGGCCTCTCCCGGCTGCCGGGCGCGGCCGTCCCCGCGGCGTCGCTGTGGAGCCGGAGCGGCCGGTCCGTCGCAGATTGCACCTGCAGGAGAGTGAGGGGCCGGGTTGCGCGTCGCGTCTCCTCCCGGCGTCCGGGAGGCAGCTTTGTCCGGTCGACCAGTAGTTCCGTCGGGGCCCCCGAGGCCTCCTCCTCGCTCTCTCCCCCGCCTACCCCGCCTAGGGGAGGCGAGCCGGCCCAGAGAGGAGGCGTGCGTGGCGGCACGGGCGGCGCTGGGGAAGGCCGGCGGCGGTGGCGGCGAGCCGACCGATCGGCTCTGGGTCACGGCCTCCCCGGTCTGTCGGGCCCCCACACCGGTCTGTCGCTCGGTCGGTCGTTCGGTCGGTAGGCCGGCCGACCGGCCAGTCCCCGCCCGCGGTATGACTCCCAGGCAGGTACGCTGGGCCGCCCCGCCTGGGTCCGGGGGGGCCGGAGGGAAGCCTGGCCCGAGGTCTTCGGGTCCTCTCCCCTACAGCAGGCTCGGGCGGCTCCCGGCGGCCCCCTGGCCCTCTGACTCCGCGTATCACCCGGGCTTTGGTCCGAGGCGGTGGCGGTGGGGACGACCGACGTCTCCGGAGTCGCGGTCCCCGAGTGATCGCCGGTGGGTGGCGGGGGCCCGGACGCGCGGTCCCCCGCCTAGGAGGGTCGTCGGGCCCGAGGTGCCCGCGTGTGCGGCCGACGAGAACCTCGGAACCCGGCGGGACCCAGGTACTGAGGTGTGTGGGACGCCGGCGTGGACTCGCCCGGTTCGCCCTGGCCTCTGGGCCCCTGCCGGGAGGAAGGAAGACCTCCGGAGTCAGGGACCCGGACCCGCTCCCGGTGTGTGTGTGTGCGTGGGTGCCCCCGGCTGCCCAGCCGACTCCGGGGCCGGGGCCGGGGCCGCGCGCCTGCCTGCCCGGTAGGACGCCCCCTACCGACCGGGCCGTGAGCCCATGCGTGTCCGGGCGGGTGCGCACGTCTGAGTGCCCGAGATACCGGGGAAGGCTTGCTCTGATCTCCGCCACCTCCCAGCCCGCTCTCGCTTCTCGTGTACTTTTTTTTTTTTTTTTTTTTTTTTTTTTTTTTTGCGTGGTCGACCAGTTGTACCGCGAGTTCCGTGTTTCTCCCCGTTGGGGAGGTGTTGGGGACAGCGGTACCGAGATTGGGTTCCGAGAGGCCCGTGACGTGAGCGAGTTATCCCCCCTGCTGGAGGACCTACTTTTCGTGTCGTGACGTGTGCGATTTGTACCTGCAGGATGGTGCTGACATGCCCTCTCTCGGTGGCTGTCAGTGGGTGCTCAGCCGTCTCTCGGGGTGCCGTGTGCCCGGGCTTTTCCCCGCTGCCGCCCCGGGTGCCCCTTCCCCGCCTCCTCCTCCCGCGTGCTCCCGCCGCCCTGCGCAGGCCCTGGCCCTGTGGTGGCTCGTGTGGTTGGTGGATGGCGGTGGCGTCTGGGTCACTCGACCGCCCGGTTGCCTGAGTGACGCCTGTCTCCCCGCTCGAGGAAGACCTTCCCGGGTCGGCCCGGGGGGGTGGTCTGCGCTGTGCCGCTCACTTGCCCGTGTTTTCTCCCTGCGCCGGCAGCCTTTTGGAAGGCGGTTGTCGGCATGCGCTCTCCGCCCGTGGGGTGCCCGAGAAGGCGGGAAGAGGGGGAGCCGGCCCCGGGGAGCCGGCCCCCGTTTTTTTTTTCCGGTCCACACCCCGTTCACGCAGCAGTAGCCCGTCCTGCTGCGGTGCCCTCCCTGGTGTGGCGGCCTTTGCTGAGTCTTCTTGGCCTTTTTCTTTTTGGTTGTGCCGGTCTTCCCGAGCACCGGCTTTTTTTTTTTCTTGTCGCTGCCTTCCTTCCGGTACTCTCGCTGGCCGCGGTGGTCCCCGGCGTTCCCGGAAGCTTGGGGTGCCATGGGCTCGGGGTGTCGTACCTATCTGCGCCTTGCCAGGTGGCCAATGGCTTTTTTTTTTTTTTTTTTTTTTTTTTTTTTTTTTCTCCTTTCGCTCTCTCTCTCCCCTGGCTACGTCTAGCCCAGGGTCACGCTTCGCTCCCGGGCCCGCTGCCTCCGAGTGCCGCGTGGCTGTCTCCCCATCCCTTCTCGTGATCGATGTGGTGGTGATGCGATCTCCTTCGGGCCCGGGCCTAAGCTGCGCCAGGCGAGGGACGGACATTCATGGTGAATGGGACCGCTCTTCTCGTGCTGCTCGTGGGCCCCTCGCCTCTCCGTCCCACCGTGTTGGTGGTGTGCGGGAGGCAGGGGTGCGGCATCCGGGCTCGGCCGCGCTCTCCCCGCTCTTGCCGTGAGATCGGGGACCTGTGTGCCGGCAAGGGGGGCAACTCTGATCTCGCCTCCCCTTTCTGGCCACTTGCAGCGCCACGGGGCCGGCCCTCTCCGCGGCGAGGGTGGGCTCTGTGCCCCGTGGACTCCCGTGCTGCGGTGCAAAAGCGTCTGCAGCTCCCGGCTCTCTTGCGGTGCTCCCGAGAAAGCTCCCGGTCGACCCCCAGGTGCCCGAAGCTGGGCGGTGGTGTCGTTCCCGTTTCCCGTGCCCCGTCTGGTGGCTCGCTGCCCGTGGCGTGTCCCGGCCATCTTCGCTCGAGTTAGGGGGAGGCTGTCGCTGTTGGAGATGCGGTGCCTTCTCGGGGGTCGAGGCGGTCGGCCCGAGAGGCCGGGTGTGCGTGTCTTGGGGTGCCGGTGGGCGGAGCGGTCTCCTCCCTTTGTTGGTGAGCCGCTGTTCCCGGCCTTCGGCTGTGCTCCTTCCCTGCCGTGTCTCCTGGTGGCCTCGCTGGGGGACCTGAGAAGTTGCAGTGGAGGTGAGCCGCTCAGGGGGCCGGGTTCTCCGCCGTGCGCCTGTGCACCCTCGACCGCCCCTTTGCCCTCTCGCGCGAGCGGCACCGCCGGAGCCGGTGTTGCTCGGACCGCAGACCCCCCCTCCTGCCCGTGCCGCTGGATGGGCGCCTTTGGCGGTGACCCCTGGCGGGGGCTCCGTCGGGCTGGGTCCGGCACCCCCTCAGAGTGAGAGGTGTGTTCTCTAGCTATCTTGTTTTGGGGGGCGGTGCTGCTCCCGCTGGGCTGGCGGGGGTCGCTCCCGATGGGCTCCCGCGGCTCTGGCCGTCCCCCGTCGTCCCGCTTCTTGGAGAGCGCTTAGCGGCTTGCCCCAAGCCGCGTGCGCGATGGCCGATCGATTGCGTGCCCGCGCCTCCCCCCTCCGAGCTGGGGGAGGATCCCGCGGGGCCTCTCTCTCGGGGCCGGCGCCTGGTTGTGGCGGCGGTGTGGGCGATTTCCCGACCTGTCCCCACCCCCCCGCCTCAGGCAAGCAGCGGAGCGCTGGTCTGAGCCACGTGCGGGCTCGTCGAGCGAGGGCGATGTGGTGTGG
>JANJXV010001611.1:22500-25000 GCA_024803745.1 Megascapheus bottae
GGACCCGGACCCGGACCCGGACCCGGACTCGGACCCGGACGGAGGCGAGGATCCCGTGGATGCGCCAGGGCACCGGGACGCGGGAATCCGAGGACCCGCCGAGGACCGGAGAACGGGGACCGCGGACCCGGGAACCCGCCGGGGACCTAGCGACAACCCGCGACCCGTGACGCGAGAATTCGGGGACCCGCAGAGGACCGAGGACCGCGGTCCGTGGAGCCGCCGCGACACGCCGTGGACCCGTGGACGGGGTGACCCGCTGAGGACCCGCCGACAACCGGCGACTCGGACTCGGACTCGGACTCGGACTGGGACTCGGACGTCGAGGATCCCGGGGACCCACCCACCGGGGACCTAGCGACAACCCGCGACACGGACGGAGGAGAGGATCCCAGGGACCCGGGACGCAAGAATTCGGGGATCCACCGAGGACCGAGGACCGAGGACCGGGGACCGGGGACCGAGGACCGGGACCGGGGACCGGGGACCGGGGACCGGGGACCGGGGTCCGTGGAGCCGCCGGGACATGCCGTGGACCCGTGGACGGGGTGACCCGCTGAGCACCTGCCGACAACCCGCGACTCGGATAGGCACTCGGACTCGGACTCGGACTCGGACTCGGACTCGGACTCGGACTCGGACTCGGACTCGGACTCGGACTCGGATGGAGAGGATCCCGGGGATGCGCCAGGGCACCGGGACGCGGGAATCCGAGGACCCGCCGAGGACCGTGGACCGGGGACCCGGGAATCCGCCTGGGACCTACCGACAACCCGCGACCCGCGACCCGCGACTCGGACGGAGGAGAGGATCCCGGGGATGCGCCAGGGCACCAGGACGCGGGAATCCGAGGACCCGCCGAGGACCGTGGACCGGGGACCCGGGAATCCGCCTGGGACCTACCGACGACCCGCGACCCGCGACCCGCGACTCGGACGGAGGAGAGGATCCCGGGGATGCGCCAGGGCACCAGGACGCGGGAATCCGAGGACCCGCCGAGGAAGGACCGTGGACCGGGGACCCGGGAATCCGCCTGGGACCTACCGACAACCCGCGACCCGCGACCCGCGACTCGGACGGAGGAGAGGATCCCGGGGATGCGCCAGGGCACCGGGACGCGGGAATACGAGGACCCGCCGAGGACCGGCCGAGGACCGGAGAACGGGGACCGGGGACCGGGGACCGGGGACCGGGGACCCGCCGGGGACCTAGCGACAACCCGCGAACCGCGACTCGGACTCGGACGGAGGAGAGGATCCCAAGGACCCGGGAACCCGCCGGGGACCTACGACGACCCGCGACCCGTGACCCGCGACTCGCGACTCGGACTCGGACTCGGACTCGTACTCGGACTCGGACTCGGACGGAGGAGAGGATTCCAGGGACCCGGGACACGAGAATTCGGGGACCCGCAGGGGACTCGCAGAGGACCGAGGACCGAGGACCGGGGTCCGTGGAGCCGCCGGGACATGCCGTGGACCCGTGGACGGGGTGACCCGCTGAGGACCTGCCGACAACCCGCGACTCGGATAGGCACTCGGACTCGGACGTCGAGGATCCCGGGGACCCACCCACCGGGGTCCTAGCGACAACCCGCGGCATGGACGGAGGAGAGGATCCCAGGGACCCGGGACGCAAGAATTCGGGGACCGGCCAAGGACCGGGGACCGGGGTCCGTGGACACGGGGGACCAAGGACTCAGGGACCCGCCGAGGACCTAGCGACAACCCTCGGACTCGGACTCGGACCCGGACCCGGACCCGGACCCGGACCCGGACCCGGACCCCGACCCGCACCCGGACCCGGACCCGGACCCGGACCCGGACCCGGACCCGGACCCGGACCCGGACCCGGACCCGGACTCGGACCCGGACTCGGACTCGGACTCGGACTCGGACTCGGACTCGGACTCGGACTCGGACTCGGACTCGGACTCGGACTCGGACTCGGACTCGGAGGGAGTCCGGGGGAGTCCGGGGGAGTCCGGGGGAGTCCGGGGGAGTCCGGGGGAGTCCGGGGGAGTCCGGGGGAGTCCGGGGGGAGTCGTACTCCTTCCCTCCACGAAAGGTCCAGGTCGACCAGTTGTCCCTGCCTAAGCACGCCGAGGTCGACCAGATGTCTGTGTTCCGTCCTGGAGGTCGACCAGATGGCTCTGTTTTGTTCCGAAGGTCAACCAGATGTCTAGCAGAGGTTTGTGCCTTCCTGGGAAGTGTCTAGAAAGTGGATGGGGGCGTGTGGGGGTGGGGGGGGGGCATGAAGCTACAAACAAAACCATGATGAGGAAGGAAAGACTGCTCCTCCTTGTAACATCTCTTTATCTTCCACACCCCACCAGGGACCGCTGGATAGACCACCGGACCAGGGAGCGATGCCTGAACCAACTCAGCACTTAGCAGAAGGCAGCCAGCTAGGAATCCGATCCAGTGCACCTTTGGTGTGTGTGTGTGGAGGTTTTGCTGAGCCAGGGATGCAAGGCGAGATTTGGGGGAAGAAGCAAGCC
>JANJXV010001611.1:27500-40000 GCA_024803745.1 Megascapheus bottae
CCCTTCCTCTTTGTCTTTTTTTCTTCCTTTTCTGGGGGGTGGGTCCTGGGGCTCGAACTAGGCCCCGGGTGGGCGCTCTTCACGTGAAGGCTGGCACCCTACCCCGGAGCCAAGCCCCACTTCCCGTTTCCTAGAGTGTATTTGGGGGAGATAAGTGTCTCTCGGGTCGGGTCGTCCTGTGGTACCCAGGCTGGCTCTGAACCTTGGTCCTCAGACAGACCTCAGCCTCCTGAGTGGCCACCGTGCCCGGCAAGTTGGTCTTTCTTCTCTACTCACAGGAGATGCGTCTCGACTTAATTTTTTTTTTTTTTTGGGGGGGGGGGTTGGTGGGTGGGGATGGTCTTGTGACTTGCACGCGCACCAAAAAAAAAAATCATGGTGGGGCCGGGAATGCGGTTTCATGGGACAGTGCCTGCCTAGCCTACCTGAAACACTCAGTCAGTGTTAGGAAAAACTGGGGAAGAAAGAAGGAAACAGGCCGGATGATCTTCCACTGTTTACTGGGATAGATAGCGGCAGCAGCAGCCTGCGGGGGGGACACAGCCTTCCCGCAGGCTTGGAGACCGTGTGGAAGGGGGTTCAGGAGTGGGGTTGGTGAGGGAGGTCTGAGCAAGGAGGCAGGCGGGGGTGAATGAAAGAGTTGAAGAAAACACCCCCCCCACCCCAAACCCAAAAGAAAACCGAGAAAACGTCCACAAGGGAAGGTCGGGCGGGGTGGTGGGGTGGGCTTTCCAAAGTCTGGGCCCCCGTGGTGGTGGCATGTTTACAGGTGGGCAAGCTCGGGTACATTGGCTATGCTGGAGTCAGACAGTCTGCTGCTGCTGCTGCAAGGTTTCCCTGGCATCTGTAAGCTCCAGGGAAAACTGAGTGCGGGTCAGTTCTTCACGGACTTCCATTGCTCAGTCACTCACACATAGGCAGGAAAAGCCACAAGGGGCAGTGAGGCTCTGGGATAGTGCCTAGGCCCCGAGTTCAAGCCCCAGGACTGGCCAAAACCAGCAAACAAATACAGAAATGAGGGGACAGGAGTTTGGCCTAGTGGAAGAGTGCTGGCTTAGCATGCGCAAAGGCCCGGGGGGTTCCATTCCTTGGTACCAACCACATCCATAGGGGGCAAAATAATCACAATAAAAAAAAAACCCAGAAGTGTGTGGTGCTCTGGCTCAAGTGGTAGAGCTCTAGCCTTGAGAAAGAAGCCCAAAGACAGTGCTCAGGCCCTGAGTACAAGCCCCAGGACTGGCCAAAAAAAAAAAAAAAAAAGACAGAGAAAGGAGAGAAACCCTACCTCCTTTTCCTCCCTCCCCTTATCCATGTTTCCTAAGAAAACTGGTTTTCTTCTGTCTCCACCAAGTCACCAGATCTAAGTAAAATACAGAATTTTAGGTGCTCAATAACTCTCCGGTTCAAAGTACAGAAAAAGAAGAGGGGGATGGAGGGAGGGAGAGAGAAGGAGGGAGGGAGGGAGGGAGGGAGGGAGGGAGGGAGGGAGGGGGGAGAGAGAGAGAGAGACAGACAGACAGACAGAGAGACAGAGACAGAGAGACAGAGACAGAGACAGAGACAGACAGACAGACAGACAGACAGACAGACAGAGGGCCCCGAAGGGGAAACATGAAAAACACAGTATCGAGGTCATTTTTAGGCTGAGGCCTACCCTCCAACCAGGCCTCTGAGACTGCCTCCTTCCTGGTGGGATTGCCTTCACTGGAGCCCTGCATTTGGAAGGTGTGCACCCGGGCTGTCTTGTCTGTGAATGCCTAGCGGTACTTTCCCGTGCCTCCCGAACTGAAACTCAGGGCCTGGGCTTTCTCCCGGCCAGAGCTCTACCACGTCGTCAACCACAGCAGCAACAGCTGCAGCATTCGTTTCTGACTTCACTGAGGAATGGAAGCCGGGTCTTCCCGTTTGCTAAGCAAGCCCTCTCCCACTAGGCCAAACTCCCGGTCTCATCGATCCTACTTCCTTGAAACGATTTTCCTGAAGGTAGCGGTCGTGGAATTCCGGGCCCGCTAGCTGTTTGTCTTGTTGTTTGTTTGGTTCTCTGTAGTATTTGATTTTTTTTTTTTTTTTTTATTTATTTCCCTTTGGTGGTTTCTCTTCCCCAGGCCCCACCCCCACCCGCAGGGTGAAGCCTAACAGGAATGTCAGGCCGTTGCCATGACAACATTTACAAGACAAAGCACAGTCCGCAGTCCGAGCTTTTCTGGGGAGGAGCTGACTAGCTGAGTGGCTTGCCTTCACCCCACCCCCACCCCCACCCACCCGGCGTCTCTCCCCCCCCCCCGCCCCCCCCCCCCCCCCGCAGACACACACCGCACACCGCGCGGGGAAATGGCTCACACTTCACTCTGTCTTGACAAACACAGCCTCTCGTGTGCTTGGCCTGATCCTTGGGCAGGAAAAGGCAGCTTTGGGAGTATTTTTTTTTCTGCTGCCGGCCACTTCCCTGCTTTCCTGGGCCAGCGACACACACTGCACACGCGCACGCGCGCGCGCGGGGAAATGGCTCACTCTTTACTCTGTCTTCACAAACACAGCCTCTCGTGTGCTTGTCCTGATCCTTGGGCAGGAAAAGGCAGCTTTGGGAGTATTTTTTTTCTGCTGCCGGCCACTTCCCTGCTTTCCTGGGCCAGCGATGGGCTGGCTGGCTTGTCTCCTACTAGCTGGACTGGTCAGACTGCTACCACCCGCCCCCTGCCTGTGGCGGAGTGAGTGCCGCCCCAGTCCACAGACAGAATTGGGGGAGGGCGTGGGCATGTCTTGGCAGGACTGGGCTCTGCCCTGTACCCTTCGGTGAAGCCGGGTGTGTGAGTACGAAATGCCCCGTGCGGCTGACCCCCCACTTGGCTGACCTCCCTGGGGAGAGAGGAGAGAGGGGAGGAAGTCAGGAGTCTGGTCTCCTCTTCATTTTCCCAAGCTCAGGCCAGGCCCAGGGCCAGGGCCAGGGCCAGGGCCAGGGCCAGGGCCAGGTGAGAGATTTCCCAGGCGAGAGATTTCAGGATCACAGATGATGATGATGATCATTGAGGATGATGGATGATTGGGCCTGCCTGGGGCCTGGATTGCTGTCCTTGAGCTTTTTCACCTGAGACTGAAGTTCTACTATTGGAGCCACAAATCCACTTCCATCTGGCTTTTTGGGCAGATGCTATCGATGTAGTTTAGCGAGTTAGTACTCAGTTCGTATTTTGCCAGTTCATTCCCAGGGCCGAGATCCCCCTCCCTCCCCGCCACCCCAGGTCCTCAGACCTGAAGTTAGGGCCTGGGCGCTCGGTCCTTGGACCTTTCTTCGGCTAGTATTCTGCCAATGGAGCCACAGAACCACTTCCAGCGTTTTCTGCCAAGGTGTCATCATCGTTAGCATTGCATTTTTTTTTAACTTTTAAAAATTGGTCAGGGGGCTGGGAGTTTGGCCTAGAGCGGTAGAGTGAGTGCTTGTCTAGCATGCACGGAGACCCAGGTTTGATTCCTCAGTGCCAAGTACATAGACGAGATGGAAGTGGTGCTATGGCTCAAGTGGCAGACTGCTAGCCTTGAGGAAAGAGCCCATGGAGGATGCTCGGGCCTAAACTTCAAGCCCCAGGACTGGGGGGGGGGGGGAGGGGGGAATTTAAAAAAAAAAACAACAACAGCTACTAAGAGCGGCTCCACCACTAAAAATAGGTTTGTGGTTTAAGAAGACACCTTCGGAGCGTTCTCATAGGAGACTGCGTCAGGCAATGGAGACTGGGAGCTGAACCAAAGCCTCATCGAAGCAGAGTGGACTGCATTTGCATTTAAATTTGATTCCATCTAAATGTGACTAAGATGTAAGAGAAGTCTCTGGGGCCGGGAGTTTGGCCTAGTGGTTAAAGTGCTTGCCTAGCCTGCAAGAAGACCCGGATTCGATTCCTTGGTACCACATACATAGAAAAAAAGCCAGAAGTGGTGCTGAGGCTCAAGGGGTAGAGCTCTAGCCTTGAGAAAGTCCAAGGACTGTGCTCAGACCCTGAGCTCAAGCCCAGGACTGGCAAAAAAAAAAAAAAAAAAAAAAAAAAAAAAAAAAAAAAAAAAAAAAATAAGGGAAGTCTCATTCGCCTTTGTCTTGTACTTCTGCATTCATTTTTTTTTTTTAACTTTTGCTAGAGTGTCCACTATACCAATCAAAGAATGACAGTACACGTCATCCCCAGGATCTATACATGTGTTCCTGGCTCACTCTGTAAAAGCCTAGTAAAATGACCACGACACACACATTTGCCCATCCACAATATTGAAAAAGAACTTGCATTTCTATACCTTTATGGGAAAAAAATTCTGTGTATGTGTCATTGTTATGCAGGAGCGTATTTTGCTGGTTTGAAAGAATAGGATGCCTACAGTTTTCTAGCAGTTTTCTTTGTTTCTTTTTACAGCATGATCTTTGCTGTACTCTTGCTGACGGCCGCTAGATTTTAATGTATCTGTTTCCCTACTTGATCACATTACTGATTCTGATTTCAGTGTTTCATCTGTTTTGCGTTTGTTTTTTCCTCATGTCACATTGGCGAAGGACCCAGGAATAGGACACAAAGGTGGAATAAACATTAATTTTGTGCATTCTTTGGTAACTTTTTTTGTGTTTGGTCACTACAAAGCTTTGCTTCAAGTGTATGCATTTTATTCAAATCAGTGATCTATGTTTATGTGATTTCCTAAACATAATTGTGGCTTCTAAAAAAATGTAACATCCTGATTACATTCCTAACTAGAATGAGTATGTCTGTTTTTGTACCTCGATGCTGTATTTTAACCCTTTGTATTACTTAGGTTATTTTGCTTTGGTGAAAAATGGCTCAAGTAGAGAAGCGGTCCCTGTATTAAGACAGCGTACAACACTGTAAATAAAATGTGTACCGTCAATTGTCTTTAAAATAAATAAACGAATAAATAAATACATAAAATAAATATAAATATTGTTAGTATGGGCTGGGAGTGTGGTGTTGAGCCACAAGTGTCTAAGGACAGCGCCCAGGCAGGCAGGCAGGCAGGCAGGCCGGCAGGCAGGCAGGCAGGCCGGCCCTCCTGAGTTCAAGCCCCAGACTGGCGAAATAAATAGGAAGATAAATACAATACATCCATTTCTGTGTAGTACGGAGGCCAGGAGTGTGGCCCACTGCTAGAGTGCTTGCACAAAGACCTCTTCCCCACCCTGGGTGGGTGAGGAGGTTTGTTCTCGGGTGCCCGGAAGGGGGGGGGGCGGGGGCTTGATCGATGTTGGGTCGGCTGTTTCCCCTTGTCCTGGGGCGCCACCTAGCGGACACTGCCTGTCATGGCGGACAGTGATTCCGCCGTGTTGAGGAAGTTCTGGTGAAGAGGCTCATCTGGAGAATACGGAGTGACGAGTGACCCACCGGCTGTCAATTCTGCTGGGTTGTTGAAAATGAAACTCTCTTGGAGCTGGGGGTCCAGTGTCTCATGTGTGTCACTGCACCTACTCAGGGTGGAAGAGGGAGAGAGAGGACTGGAGAGGGGGGGGGAGGGAGGCAGAGACAGAGACAGACGGACACACAGACACACAGTAGATAGACAGATGAAATTTACACAGAGAGACACAGAGACAGAGGAGGGGTAGCTAGTGGGAGGGAGAATGAGAGACTGCTTGTGAACTGTCAGGCGGTCACAGAAAGGGCCTGGGCAGATGAGATGGTAAATAGGTACATGGTTCCTTCATTTCCAAGGAGGAATTTTTTTTTTCCTCTAGTCTTGGGCCTGGGATAGCGTCCCTGAGCTGCTTTTTGCTCCAAGCCAGCACTGTACCGCTAAGCCACATTCCCAGTCCTTATTGCTATCATTATTAGTTTTTTTTTTTTTTTTTTTTTTTTTTTCCGGAACAACCTTACCCCTTCTTTCGCTTGCTTCCCCATCCCTGCCCACACGTTGCATCGTTCGTTTTCCACACAGTGCATGGCAAACACTATCCTACTTCCTTTAAAATCCGTGCCCCTTCCCTTGCTCCCTCTGAGAGAAAGAAAGAAAGAAAGAAAGAAAGAAAGAAAGAAAGAAAGAAAGAAAGAAAGGGAAAAGTCTAAATCTCAAAGAAACCACACCACCATGCCATGCATGCCAGGTGTCCATGTCATGGAATTTGTTTGGATCCCAGGTCTCGTGTATCTGCAGTGCCTTCAGTGTTCAGAGGAGTTCCACCTTCTGACCAAAAGAGAGCAGGTGCATCACCCACCCACCCACCCACCCACCCACCCACCAACTCACTCGCAGCACAGGTCAGGGAAACCACGGTGAACACCCAATAGGGAGAGAAGAGTGGGTCCACTCACTCACTCACTCACTCACTCACTCACTCACTCCGTCAGTCACCAATCATGCCAGTCACAGCAAAGGCAGTACTTTTAGTACTGGGTGGGTTTTTCCCCAGGCCGCTCTCCTCTCCACCCCTCCCAACCCCCCACCCCTTCCTTCCCCCGAGGCTCTTGCACCGTTTGCTCCTTCATCATCCACGAAGACCCCTGTTTTCTCTGGGAAGACGGGCTCTCGGACCCGGTCTCTCTGTTCTGCTCCCTCCCTACCCGGGTTCTCCTCTTGGCGTGAGCGATTGTAGGAGTTTTCGGGTGGGGTGGGGTGGGGTGGGTGGGGCAGGCGGGCAGGCCGGCGTGAACGGGGCAAAGGGTGGAAGCGGCGATGTTGGAGGGGGGGGCGGGCACGGGTGGTGGAGGTGCCCGTCCGTCTTCTGTTTCGGGGCTGGCCGGCCAGCTTCACCGGTCCCCGGGCCGCTGCTGCGTGACGGCGAGGCCGGCCGGCCCGCCCGCCCGCCCGCCGGCCCGCCACGGTTTCACTGTCGGCTTCACGGGAGGCGGGATCTCAGTGTAGGTCTCCGGGGGCTCCAGTGGCGTTGCTCGGGGGGTTGCAGAGGGGCCCCGGCCGTCCCCGGCCGCCGCCGCTTTGGCCCCGACCGACCTCTGCGGTGCCTCTCGGGGCGCGGGGGCGGGGAGGGAGCGCGGCCGGCCGTTTCTCTCCGCGCCTGCTGTCCGCGGAGCCCCGAGCCGGCCGGCGAGTGCCGATCGCCGATCCATCCCGGGCAGAGAAACTCGGGGGTGGTGTCGGGTGATGACAGCCGGGGTGGGTGGGGGCCGCCACCGGTGGCGGCGGTCGCGCACCTGGGAGCCGGCCGGTCGGCTTCAGCGTCCCCGCTCGGGACCCCATCCATCTCCTTCCCCGAGTCGCGTCCGCGTTCTCGGGCGCGGCGGGCCGCTTTGGGGCGGCGAGTCCCGCCCGCCCGCCGCCGCCGCCGCCACGGTTGGTTTCACTTTCGCCGCCGCCGCCGCCGCCGCCTCAGTCCAGGGTCTCCGGGGGCTCCGGTGGCGGCGGCGGCGGCGGCGTTCCGGAGGTTGCCGAGGGGGCCCGGCCGCTCGTCCCGACCTCTGCGGTGCCTCTAGGGGCGCGGGGGCGGGGAGCGCGGTGGTTTGTCTCCGGGCCGGCCGTCCGCGGAGCTCCGAGCCGGCCGGCGAGCGCCGATCCCGGGCAGAGCGACTCGCTGGTGTCGGTTCAGGGGAAGGCGGTTGTCGCGCGCCCCCTGGCGTCCGCTTTTATATGACAGGTCCTTCGTCCTCAGCCGAGCGAAGGAGGGCGTCTGGCGTAGTGCGTCCCGGCAGAGGGCCGGCCTCTCCCGGCTGCCGGGCGCGGCCGTCCCCGCGGCGTCGCTGTGGAGCCGGAGCGGCCGGTCCGTCGCAGATTGCACCTGCAGGAGAGTGAGGGGCCGGGTTGCGCGTCGCGTCTCCTCCCGGCGTCCGGGAGGCAGCTTTGTCCGGTCGACCAGTAGTTCCGTCGGGGCCCCCGAGGCCTCCTCCTCGCTCTCTCCCCCGCCTACCCCGCCTAGGGGAGGCGAGCCGGCCCAGAGAGGAGGCGTGCGTGGCGGCACGGGCGGCGCTGGGGAAGGCCGGCGGCGGTGGCGGCGAGCCGACCGATCGGCTCTGGGTCACGGCCTCCCCGGTCTGTCGGGCCCCCACACCGGTCTGTCGCTCGGTCGGTCGTTCGGTCGGTAGGCCGGCCGACCGGCCAGTCCCCGCCCGCGGTATGACTCCCAGGCAGGTACGCTGGGCCGCCCCGCCTGGGTCCGGGGGGGCCGGAGGGAAGCCTGGCCCGAGGTCTTCGGGTCCTCTCCCCTACAGCAGGCTCGGGCGGCTCCCGGCGGCCCCCTGGCCCTCTGACTCCGCGTATCACCCGGGCTTTGGTCCGAGGCGGTGGCGGTGGGGACGACCGACGTCTCCGGAGTCGCGGTCCCCGAGTGATCGCCGGTGGGTGGCGGGGGCCCGGACGCGCGGTCCCCCGCCTAGGAGGGTCGTCGGGCCCGAGGTGCCCGCGTGTGCGGCCGACGAGAACCTCGGAACCCGGCGGGACCCAGGTACTGAGGTGTGTGGGACGCCGGCGTGGACTCGCCCGGTTCGCCCTGGCCTCTGGGCCCCTGCCGGGAGGAAGGAAGACCTCCGGAGTCAGGGACCCGGACCCGCTCCCGGTGTGTGTGTGTGCGTGGGTGCCCCCGGCTGCCCAGCCGACTCCGGGGCCGGGGCCGGGGCCGCGCGCCTGCCTGCCCGGTAGGACGCCCCCTACCGACCGGGCCGTGAGCCCATGCGTGTCCGGGCGGGTGCGCACGTCTGAGTGCCCGAGATACCGGGGAAGGCTTGCTCTGATCTCCGCCACCTCCCAGCCCGCTCTCGCTTCTCGTGTACTTTTTTTTTTTTTTTTTTTTTTTTTTTTTTTTTGCGTGGTCGACCAGTTGTACCGCGAGTTCCGTGTTTCTCCCCGTTGGGGAGGTGTTGGGGACAGCGGTACCGAGATTGGGTTCCGAGAGGCCCGTGACGTGAGCGAGTTATCCCCCCTGCTGGAGGACCTACTTTTCGTGTCGTGACGTGTGCGATTTGTACCTGCAGGATGGTGCTGACATGCCCTCTCTCGGTGGCTGTCAGTGGGTGCTCAGCCGTCTCTCGGGGTGCCGTGTGCCCGGGCTTTTCCCCGCTGCCGCCCCGGGTGCCCCTTCCCCGCCTCCTCCTCCCGCGTGCTCCCGCCGCCCTGCGCAGGCCCTGGCCCTGTGGTGGCTCGTGTGGTTGGTGGATGGCGGTGGCGTCTGGGTCACTCGACCGCCCGGTTGCCTGAGTGACGCCTGTCTCCCCGCTCGAGGAAGACCTTCCCGGGTCGGCCCGGGGGGGTGGTCTGCGCTGTGCCGCTCACTTGCCCGTGTTTTCTCCCTGCGCCGGCAGCCTTTTGGAAGGCGGTTGTCGGCATGCGCTCTCCGCCCGTGGGGTGCCCGAGAAGGCGGGAAGAGGGGGAGCCGGCCCCGGGGAGCCGGCCCCCGTTTTTTTTTTCCGGTCCACACCCCGTTCACGCAGCAGTAGCCCGTCCTGCTGCGGTGCCCTCCCTGGTGTGGCGGCCTTTGCTGAGTCTTCTTGGCCTTTTTCTTTTTGGTTGTGCCGGTCTTCCCGAGCACCGGCTTTTTTTTTTTCTTGTCGCTGCCTTCCTTCCGGTACTCTCGCTGGCCGCGGTGGTCCCCGGCGTTCCCGGAAGCTTGGGGTGCCATGGGCTCGGGGTGTCGTACCTATCTGCGCCTTGCCAGGTGGCCAATGGCTTTTTTTTTTTTTTTTTTTTTTTTTTTTTTTTTCTCCTTTCGCTCTCTCTCTCCCCTGGCTACGTCTAGCCCAGGGTCACGCTTCGCTCCCGGGCCCGCTGCCTCCGAGTGCCGCGTGGCTGTCTCCCCATCCCTTCTCGTGATCGATGTGGTGGTGATGCGATCTCCTTCGGGCCCGGGCCTAAGCTGCGCCAGGCGAGGGACGGACATTCATGGTGAATGGGACCGCTCTTCTCGTGCTGCTCGTGGGCCCCTCGCCTCTCCGTCCCACCGTGTTGGTGGTGTGCGGGAGGCAGGGGTGCGGCATCCGGGCTCGGCCGCGCTCTCCCCGCTCTTGCCGTGAGATCGGGGACCTGTGTGCCGGCAAGGGGGGCAACTCTGATCTCGCCTCCCCTTTCTGGCCACTTGCAGCGCCACGGGGCCGGCCCTCTCCGCGGCGAGGGTGGGCTCTGTGCCCCGTGGACTCCCGTGCTGCGGTGCAAAAGCGTCTGCAGCTCCCGGCTCTCTTGCGGTGCTCCCGAGAAAGCTCCCGGTCGACCCCCAGGTGCCCGAAGCTGGGCGGTGGTGTCGTTCCCGTTTCCCGTGCCCCGTCTGGTGGCTCGCTGCCCGTGGCGTGTCCCGGCCATCTTCGCTCGAGTTAGGGGGAGGCTGTCGCTGTTGGAGATGCGGTGCCTTCTCGGGGGTCGAGGCGGTCGGCCCGAGAGGCCGGGTGTGCGTGTCTTGGGGTGCCGGTGGGCGGAGCGGTCTCCTCCCTTTGTTGGTGAGCCGCTGTTCCCGGCCTTCGGCTGTGCTCCTTCCCTGCCGTGTCTCCTGGTGGCCTCGCTGGGGGACCTGAGAAGTTGCAGTGGAGGTGAGCCGCTCAGGGGGCCGGGTTCTCCGCCGTGCGCCTGTGCACCCTCGACCGCCCCTTTGCCCTCTCGCGCGAGCGGCACCGCCGGAGCCGGTGTTGCTCGGACCGCAGACCCCCCCTCCTGCCCGTGCCGCTGGATGGGCGCCTTTGGCGGTGACCCCTGGCGGGGGCTCCGTCGGGCTGGGTCCGGCACCCCCTCAGAGTGAGAGGTGTGTTCTCTAGCTATCTTGTTTTGGGGGGCGGTGCTGCTCCCGCTGGGCTGGCGGGGGTCGCTCCCGATGGGCTCCCGCGGCTCTGGCCGTCCCCCGTCGTCCCGCTTCTTGGAGAGCGCTTAGCGGCTTGCCCCAAGCCGCGTGCGCGATGGCCGATCGATTGCGTGCCCGCGCCTCCCCCCTCCGAGCTGGGGGAGGATCCCGCGGGGCCTCTCTCTCGGGGCCGGCGCCTGGTTGTGGCGGCGGTGTGGGCGATTTCCCGACCTGTCCCCACCCCCCCGCCTCAGGCAAGCAGCGGAGCGCTGGTCTGAGCCACGTGCGGGCTCGTCGAGCGAGGGCGATGTGGTGTGGCCGTGCGGCTGCCCGGGCACTCGGAGGAGGGGTCGGGTCCCGTCCCCCCTCCTCCCGCTCCCGCACCGCCGCCCTCGGGCGGGTTGGCTCTCGGCCGCCCTCCGCCCCGGCGTCCGCGTCGGGCGACGGCCACCGGCCACGACGGCGTTGCGTGCGAGCCAGGCGGTGTGGTGCTCCGCGGCTGTGAGGCCGTTCCGCGGCGACGCTCCGTGGTGGGGGGTGGCGACCCCCTCCGGAGCCGTGGGAAAGCGGTGCGTGTGGGTGCTGCTCCGGCCGGCCGAGGAGGCCGAGTGTCAGACACGTGGTTTCTGGCGTTGCCCGGTGGTGTGGATGGTTATGGCGGAGTGGAGCTTGGAGAGTGCGGCTTGGCTTGGCTTGGCTTCCGCGGGCGCGGTGAGGTCCCTGTGGCGTGCGTGGCGAGCTCTCCTTTGGTGGCCCCGCCCGTGTGGTGGGTGGGCCCCCGGCCACCGGCGCCGGTGGTAGAGGGTGGTGATCCGATCCCACGTTGGTCGGGCCGGCTCGGCGTCCCAGGCGTCTCCCGGGACCGCTCCGGAGCTGGGGGCGGTGAGATCCCGAGTTCGTTTGCCTGGTGGCCCGTCCGTGCCCGGAAGGCTCCCCCTCTCCCGTCGGCATCGGGGGTCGTGGGCCCGGCCGCTCGCTCGCCACTCGCCTCACTCGCCCGGTGGAGCCACGTCGTGCCCTGCCCGGCCCCCTCCCACCGGTCGGTCGCCTTTCCCGGTCCTCGCCGAGTTGGCCCTGGTGGCCGGCCACCGTGCGACGGCCGAGGGGAGGTGGCGTCGGCTGGTTGGAGGGGGGGACGCGCTCCGTGGCGCCGACCCAGGGCTCCCCGTCGGTCTGGTGTGACCACCCGTCCGGGGTTCCGCGCGCGGGACCGCCAGTGTGCCATGGGGGTGCCGGCGGTGAGATTCCCGTGTGCGTCCCTGGCGCGGGTGTTGCCCGCCGCGGGTCCCTAGGGCCGGTGCCCTTTTGGTGACGGGGGGAAGACCCCGCACGGGTGTCGTCGGTTCCCGGGGTGCCTCTCCTCCTCCCCTTCCGCCCACCCATCGTCGTAGGCCTGCCCGTGTCTCGCCCTGCCGCTTCTGGCTTGGCCGGGGGAGCCCTCCGCCCGTGTTCTCCGATCCGGGGTGGTGGTGTGCGCGCCCCCCTCCGCGCGAGTCGCCGCCGCGGGTCGGTCGCAGCCCCGGTCCCGTGCTTGCCTTTGGCCCGCTCCACGCCGGCGGCGTCGCGAGAAGCGTGTGTTGTGGCCGCGGTCTGGTTTTGGGGCGGTGGTGCCCCTCTCCCGCGGATCCGGGGCTGCCGCCGCCGCCGCCATCGGCCATCGGCGGCCGGTGATTCCGTCTCGGGGTCGTGGCCGTGGCCCCCTCCCCATCACCCCGCCGCCGCCGGTCCCCCGGTCCCGGTCCCGGCCCCGGGGCGCAGCTTGCTGGGGCGGTGTCGTGCGCGTGTGAGCGAGGGGAGCCGGCTGGAGGAG
>JANJXV010001611.1:52500-67500 GCA_024803745.1 Megascapheus bottae
ACACGGGGGACCAAGGACTCAGGGACCCGCCGAGGACCCGCCGAGGACCTAGCGACAACCCTCGGACTCGGACTCGGACCCGGACCCGGACCCGGACCCGGACCCGGACCCGGACCCGGACCCGGACCCGGACCCGGACCCTCGGACTCGGACTCGGACTCGGACTCGGACTCGGACTCGGACTCGGACTCGGACTCGGACTCGGACTCGGACTCGGACTCGGAGGGAGTCCGGGGGAGTCCGGGGGAGTCCGGGGGAGTCCGGGGGAGTCGAGTCCGGGGGACTCCGGGGGGAGTCGTACTCCTTCCCTCCACGAAAGGTCCAGGTCGACCAGTTGTCCCTGCCTAAGCATGCCGAGGTCGACCAGATGTCTGTGTTCCGTCCTGGAGGTCGACCAGATGGCTCTGTTTTGTTCCGAAGGTCAACCAGATGTCCGGCAGAGGTTTGTGCCTTCCTGAGAAGTGTATAGAAAGTGGATGGGGGGGTGTGTGGGCGTGTGGGGGTGGGGGGGTATGAAGTTACAAACAAAACCATGATGAGGAAGGAAAGAATGCTCCTCCTTGTAACATCTCTTTATCTTCCACACCCCACCAGGGACCGCTGGATAGACCACCGGACCAGGGAGCGATGCCTGAACCAACTCAGCACTTAGCAGAAGGCAGCCAGCTAGGAATCCGATCCAGTGCACCTTTGGTGTGTGTGGAGGTTTTGCTGAGCCAGGGATGCGAGGCGAGATTTTGGGGAAGAAGCAAGCCTCCTCCTGCTCCTGCTCCTGCTCCTGCTCCTGCTCCTGCTCCTGCTCCTGCTCCTGCTCCTGCCCCTGCCCCTGCCCCTGCCTCTTCCTCCTCCCCAGCTCCCGCCCCCCTGCCCCCACCATAACCTCACAGCCCTCTCCTGGAAATAAAATAAAAGGACCCATTTGCTTGAATCTCACTGTCTTTGGCTTGTGTTTGTATTCCACTCCCAAGATGAAAGGGGGTTGCATTTCTGACGTCTGATGCGGGGGGGGGGGGCGGCATGGAGAGAGAAGGTTCTTCGGGGTCGGGATGTGGGGCGGGTGGGCAGGGGGGCGGATGGACAGATGAACGATGGGGGGGGGGTGTGGTGGGATAGGTTGGGTTGGCCCCTGAACTCGCTCGCCGCCGGTTTCTGGGAGTGTCCAAGCACCAGGGAGGGGACTTGAGGATGTGACTGACCAGGGAGACCCCGGCCTTGCTAGTCGTGGAGAAGGACTGAGTGACACAGCAGTCCAAGCCCAGCCACACCCAACACACCGGAAGAATGAATTCTATTTATTTCTTCCTCTGCTTGTGCTGCTGCTGCTGCTTCTGCTTTCTTCATTGTCGGGGTGTCATGTGTAGAGGGGTGACAGTGACATTCCTCAGGAATAGGATACATGACTTCACACACACACACACACACACACACACACACACACACACACACCCGAAACCCCTTCCATGCAGATGTATGCTTTGACAGAACACTCGAGAAGGGCTCTCCTGCGCTCTCTGTGTCTGTTGTCTGTCTGTCTGTCTGTCTGTCTGTCTGTCTCTCTCTCTCTCTCTCTCTCTCTCTCTCTCTCTCTCTCTCTCTCTCCTCCTGCACACCACCACCACCACCACCACCACCACCACCACCACCACCAACAACAACAACAACAACAACCCCTCCCTGGTTTCTGTGAAGAGCTAGTCTTGGTTAGGCCTGGCCCAGCCCAGCCTGACCCGACCCGACTGAGTGGAAGAGAAGAGCATAGGTGGCCGGAATTTGGGCGCTGGCTGGTTGGTGTGTGTCCCTGCACGTACTGATTTTCAATGTCCATCTCACCTACTCTCTGTGGCCTGCACCCACCCCAGGTCCTACCGGACCGAATCGAAGGACAGACCCGCCATGGGAATTCACAGCCCTGGTAGTTTCCGAAAGTTGACACTAGATGGCGGACACGCGCTGCTGGCCTTGGTCACCTGGAATGGCCCAGGGAGGGGCGGGGCGGGAAGGGGCCAGGGTCCACTTGTGGCATTTGTAGTGAGGAATCACGATGAAGAATCTCAAAAGGGGGCCAGGAGTGTGACCCAGTGATAGAATACTTGCGTAGCATGCACGCATGAAGCCCTAGGTTCTCTGGACTGCGTACACAGAAAAGCCAGAAGTGGTGCAGGCACTCCGTAGCCTCCAGAGAGATCAAGGCCAGAGTGCCCAGGCCTTGAGTTCAGGGGCCATAACTTGGAAGGAAGGGAGGGAGGGAGGGAGGGAGGGAGAGAGGGAGGAGAGAGAAAAAAGAAAGAAAGAGAGAGAGAGAGAGAGAGAGAGAGAGAGAGAGAGAGAGAAAGAGAAAGAGAGACAGAGAAAGTTTGGAGCTTGAGCTGGACTTGAATCTCTACCCACAGATGTCAGACTCCCCAGCAACTGGGTGAGCCACTGCCACGGACTGCGGTCCACCCCCTGCGGTCCTTGGGCCTTTTTTGGGTCTTCCTTCTTAGCCTATTGTTTGCTTGTGCGTGTGTTTTAAAGAGCCACCGTTCTATTCTAGCCCACCCCTGCTACTTTGTTTTCATAACTACCATGCTCCCAGAAGATCTTACGCTCTTAACCTTCGTACACACACACGGTGATCAAAACCTACTGCCCTTACTGCCCCTCTTGGGTGGGTGGTGAGGGGGTACAGCTGGGGTCAGAGGAATTTCCATCTTCAGAAACAGTGATGAAGTGACATGTTGACACAGTATCGGTGCTGCAAATGAGCTGAGAGGCCACTAAATGGATTCTTTGCATTTCTGGGAGCCCCGGCCATGTAGGTGCTTCAGTGCAGTGTGTGTGTGTGTGTGTGTGTGTGTGTGTGTGTGTGTGTGTGTGTGTGTGTGTGTGTGTTCCTTCCTGGACTCTGCAGTGGAAGCTGCTGCCCGTGGTTTCCAGGCTGGCAGGGAGACTGGCAGACCCGCTGGCCCTAAAATACAGTTCTTTCTGGAGTACAGAAACAAAAGCAGGAGTGAACAAGTGTTGGTGGGGGTGGGGGTGGGTGGGCAGGGGTGGGGGTGGGTGGGCAGAGACACGAATCGGGCAGGCAGGCAGGCAGGCAGGCAGGCAGGCAGGCAGGCAGGCATCCATCCACAAGTATCAGGCTGGACAGATGGACGGATAGATCGACTAGTCACGTTCAGGTGACCCAGTCAGTTACTGAGTTCTGGATGTTTGGGGGGCATTTCCTTCCTTGTTCCTTCCCCCAAATGGCTTCCTCCCCTTCCTCTTTGTCTTTTTTTCTTCCTTTTTTGGGGGGTGGGTCCTGGGGCTCGAACTAGGCCCCGGGTGGGCGCTCTTCACGTGAAGGCTGGCACCCTACCCTGGAGCCAAGCCCCACTTCCCGTTTCCTAGAGTGTATGTGGGGGAGATAAGTGTCTCTCGGGTCGGGTCGTCCTGTGGTACCCAGGCTGGCTCTGAACCTTGGTCCTCAGACAGACCTCAGCCTCCTGAGTGGCCACCGTGCCCGGCAAGTTGGTCTTTCTTCTCTACTCACAGGAGATGCGTATCGACTTAATTTTTTTTTTTGGGGGGGGGGGGTTGGTGGGTGGGGATGGTCTTGTGTCTTGCACGCGCACCAAAAACAATCATGGTGGGGCCGGGAATGCGGTTTCATGGGACAGTGCCTGCCTAGCCTACCTGAAACACTCAGTCAGTGTTAGGAAAAACTGGGGGAGAAAGAAGGAAACAGGCCGGATGATCTTCCACTGTTTACTGGGATAGATAGCGCAGCAGCAGCCTGCGGGGGGGGGGGGGGGGGAGACACAGCCTTCCCGCAGGCTTGGAGACCGTGTGGAAGGGGGTTCAGGAGTGGGGTTGGTGAGGGAGGTCTGAGCAAGGAGGCAGGCGGGGGTGAATGAAAGAGTTGAAGAAACCCCCCCCCCCACCCCGAACCCAAAACAAAACCGAGAAAACGTCCACAAGGGAAGGTCGGGCGGGGTGGTGGGGTGGGCTTTCCAAAGTCTGGGCCCCCGTGGTGGTGGCATGTTTACAGGTGGGCAAGCTCGGGTACATTGGCTATGCTGGAGTCAGACAGTCTGCTGCTGCTGCTGCTGCTGCTGCTGCTGCTGCTGCTGCTGCTGCTGCTGCTGCTGCTGCTGCTGCTGCTGCTGCTAGGTTTCCCTGGCATCTGTAAGCTCCAGGGAAAACTGAGTGCGGGTCAGTTCTTCACGGACTTCCATTGCTCAGTCACTCACACATAGGCAGGAAAAGCCACAAGGGGCAGTGAGGCTCTGGGATAGTGCCTAGGCCCCGAGTTCAAGCCCCAGGACTGGCCAAAACCAGCAAACAAATAAAGAAATGAGGGGACAGGAGTTTGGCCTAGTGGAAGAGTGCTGGCTTAGCATGCGCAAAGGCCCGGGGGGTTCCATTCCTTGGTACCAACCACATCCATAGGGGGCAAAATAATCACAATAAAAAAAAACCCAGAAGTGTGTGGTGCTCTGGCTCAAGTGGTAGAGCTCTAGCCATGAGAAAGAAGCCCAAAGACAGTGCTCAGGCCCTGAGTACAAGCCCCAGGACTGGCCAAAAAAAAAAAAAAAAGACAGAGAAAGGAGAGAAACCCTACCTCCTTTTCCTCCCTCCCCTTATCCATGTTTCCTAAGAAAACTGGTTTTCTTCTGTCTCCACCAAGTCACCAGATCTAAGTAAAATACAGAATTTTAGGTGCTCAATAACTCTCCGGTTCAAAGTACAGAAAAAGAAGAGGGGGATGGAGGGAGGGAGAGAGAAGGAGGGAGGGAGGGAGGGAGGGAGGGAGGGAGGGAGGGAGGGAGAGAGAGAGAGAGAGAGAGAGAGAGAGAGAGAGAGAGAGAGACAGACAGACAGACAGACAGACAGACAGACAGAGACAGACAGACAGACAGACAGACAGACAGACAGAGGGCCCCGAAGGGGAAACATGAAAAACACAGTATCGAGGTCATTTTTAAGCTGAGGCCTACCCTCCAACCAGGCCTCTGAGACTGCCTCCTTCCTGGTGGGATTGCCTTCACTGGAGCCCTGCATTTGGAAGGTGTGCACCCGGGCTGTCTTGTCTGTGAATGCCTAGCGGTACTTTCCCGTGCCTCCCGAACTGAAACCCAGGGCCTGGGCTTTCTCCAGGCCAGAGCTCTACCACGTCGTCAACCACAGCAGCAACAGCTGCAGCATTCGTTTCTGACTTCACTGAGGAATGGAAGCCGGGTCTTCCCGTTTGCTAAGCAAGCCCTCTCCCACTAGGCCAAACTCCCGGTCTCATCGATCCTACTTCCTTGAAACGATTTTCCTGAAGGTAGCGGTCGTGGAATTCCGGGCCTGCTAGCTGTTTGTCTTCTTGTTTGTTTGGTTCTCTGTAGTATTTTGATTTTTTTTTTTTTATTTCCCTTTGGTGGTTTCTCTTCCCCAGGCCCCACCCCCACCCGCAGGGTGAAGCCTAACAGGAATGTCAGGCCGTTGCCATGACAACATTTACAAGACAAAGCACAGTCCGCAGTCCGAGCTTTTCTGGGGAGGAGCTGACTAGCTGAGTGGCTTGCCTTCACCCCACCCCCACCCCCACCCACCCGGCGTCTCCCCCCCCCCCCCCCCCCCGCAGACACACACCGCACACCGCGCGGGGAAATGGCTCACACTTCACTCTGTCTTGACAAACACAGCCTCTCGTGTGCTTGGCCTGATCCTTGGGCAGGAAAAGGCAGCTTTGGGAGTATTTTTTTTTCTGCTGCCGGCCACTTCCCTGCTTTCCTGGGCCATGGATGGGCTGGCTGGCTTGTCTCCTACTAGCTGGACTGGTCAGACTGCTACCACCCGCCCCCTGCCTGTGGCGGAGTGAGTGCCGCCCCAGTCCACAGACAGAATTGGGGGAGGGCGTGGGCATGTCTTGGCAGGACTGGGCTCTGCCCTGTACCCTTCGGTGAGGCCGGGTGTGTGAGTACGAAATGCCCCGTGCGGCTGACCCCCCACTTGGCTGACCTCCCTGGGGAGAGAGGAGAGAGGGGAGGAAGTCAGGAGTCTGGTCTCCTCTTCATTTTCCCAAGCTCAGGCCAGGCCAGGCCCAGGGCCAGGCCAGGGCCTGCTTCCATTTCCCAGGCGAGAGATTTCAGGATCACAGATGATGATGATGATGATGATGATCATTGAGGATGATGGATGATTGGTCCTGCCTGGGGCCTGGATTGCTGTCCTTGAGCTTTTTCACCTGAGACTGAAGTTCTACTATTGGAGCCACAAATCCACTTCCATCTGGCTTTTTGGGCAGATGCTATCGATGTAGTTTAGCGAGTTAGTACTCAGTTCGTATTTTGCCAGTTCATTCCCAGGGCCGAGATCCCCCTCCCTCCCCGCCACCCCAGGTCCTCAGACCTGAAGTTAGGGCCTGGGCGCTCGGTCCTTGGACCTTTCTTCGGCTAGTATTCTGCCAATCGAGCCACAGAACCACTTCCAGCGTTTTCTGCCAAGGTGTCATCATCGTTAGCATTGCATTTTTTTTTTTTAACTTTTAAAAATTGGTCAGGGGGCTGGGAGTTTGACCTAGAGCGGTAGAGTGAGTGCTTGTCTAGCATGCACGGAGACCCAGGTTTGATTCCTCAGTGCCAAGTACATAGACGAGATGGAAGTGGTGCTATGGCTCAAGTGGCAGACTGCTAGCCTTGAGGAAAGAGCCCATGGAGGATGCTCAGGCCTAAACTGCAAGCCCCAGGACTGGGGGGGGGGGGGGAATTAAAAAAAAAAAAACCGACAGCTACTAAGAGCGGCTCCACCACTAAAAATAGGTTTGTGGTTTAAGAAGACACCTTCGGAGCGTTCTCATAGGAGACTGCGTCAGGCAATGGAGACTGGGAGCTGAACCAAAGCCTCATCGAAGCAGAGTGGACTGCATTTAAATTTGATTCCATCTAAATGTGACTAAGATATAAGAGAAGTCTCTGGGGCCGGGAGTTTGGCCTAGTGGTTAAAGTGCTTGCCTAGCATGCAAGAAGACCCGGATTCGATTCCTTGGTACCACATACATAGAAAAAAGCCAGAAGTGGTGCTGAGGCTCAAGGGGTAGAGCTCTAGCCTTGAGAAAGTCCAAGGACTGTGCCCAGAACCTGAGCTCAAGCCCAGGACTGGCAAAAAAAAAAAAAAAAAAAAAAAAAAAAAAAAAATAAGGGAAGTCTCATTCGCCTTTGTCTTGTACTTCTGTATTCATTTTTTTTTTTTTAACTTTTGCTAGAGTGTCCACTATACCCATCAAAGAATGACAGTACACGTCATCCCCAGAATCTATACATGTGTTCCTGGCTCACTCTGTAAAAGCCTAGTAAAATGACCATGACACACACATTTGCCCATCCACACTATTAAAAAAGAACTTGCATTTCTATACCTTTATGGGAAAAAAATTCTGTGTATGTGTCATTGTTATGCAGGAGCGTATTTTGCTGGTTTGAAAGAATAGGATGCCTACAGTTTTCAGCAGTTTTCTTTGTTTCTTTTTACAGCATGATCTTTGCTGTACTCTTGCTGATGGCCGCTAGATTTTAATGTATCTGTTTCCCTACTTGATCACATTACTGATTCTGATTTCAGTTTTTCATCTGTTTTGCGTTTGTTTTTTCCTCATGTCACATTGGCGAAGGACCCAGGAATAGGACACAAAGGTGGAATAAACATTAATTTTGTGCATTCTTTGGTAACTTTTTTGTGTTTGGTCACTACAAAGCTTTGCTTCAAGTGTATGCATTTTATTCAAATCAGTGATCTATGTTTATGTGATTTCCTAAACATAATTGTGGCTTCTAAAAAAATGTAACATCCCGATTACATTCCTAACTAGAATGAGTATGTCTGTTTTTGTACCTCGATGCTGTATTTTAACCCTTTGTATTACTTAGGTTATTTTGCTTTGGTTAAAAATGGCTCAAGTAGAGAAGCGGTCCCTTTATTAAGACAGCGTACAACACTGTAAATAAAATGTGTACCGTCAATTGTCTTTAAAATAAATAAATGAATAAATAAATACATAAAATAAATATAAATATTGTTAGTATGGGCTGGGAGTGTGGTGTTGAGCCACAAGTGTCTAAGGACAGCGCGCAGGCAGGCAGGCAGGCAGGCAGGCAGGCAGGCAGGCAGGCAGGCAGGCAGGCAGGCAGGCAGGCCGGCCCTGAGTTCAAGCCCCAGACTGGCGAAATAAATAGGAAGATAAATACAATACATCCATTTCTGTGTAGTACGGAGGCCAGGAGTGTGGCCCACTGCTAGAGTGCTTGCACAAAGACCTCTTCCCCACCCTGGGTGGGTGAGGAGTTTTGTTCTCGGGTGCCCGGAAAGGGGGGGGGGGGGCGGGGGCTTAATCGATGTTGGGTCGGCTGTTTCCCCTTGTCCTGGGGCGCCACCTAGCGGACACTGCCTGTCATGGCGGACAGTGATTCCGCCGTGTTGAGGAAGTTCTGGTGAAGAGGCTCATCTGGAGAATACGGAGTGACCCACCGGCTGTCAATTCTGCTGGGTTGTTGAAAATGAAACTGTCTTGGAGCTGGGGGTCCAGTGTCTCATGTGTGTCACTGCGCCTGCTCAGGGTGGAAGAGGGAGAGAGAGGACTGGAGGGGGGGGGGGAGGCAGAGCCAGAGACAGACGGACACACAGACACACAGTAGACAGATGAAATTTACACAGAGAGACACAGAGACAGAGGAGGGGTAGCTAGCGGGAGGGAGAATGAGAGACTGCTTGTGAACTGTCAGGCGGTCACAGAAAGGGCCTGGACAGATGGGATGGTAAATAGGTACATGGTTCCTTCATTTCCAAGGAGGAATTTTTTTTTTTTGTCCTCTAGTCTCGGGCCTGGGATAGAGTCCCTGAGCTGCTTTTTGCTCCAAGCCAGCACTGTACCGCTAAGCCACATTTCCAGTCCTTATTGCTATTATTATGTTGTTGTTGGTGGTGGTGTTTTTTTTTTTTTTTTTTTCGGAACAACCTTACCCCTTCTTTCGCTTGCTTCCCCATCCCTGCCCACACGTTGCATCGTTCGTTTTCCACACAGTGCATGGCAAACACTATCCTACTCCCTTTAAAATCCGTGCCCCTTCCCTTGCTCCCTCTGAGAGAAAGAAAGAAAGAAAGAAAGAAAGAAAGAAAGAAAGAAAGAAAGAAAGAAAGAAAGGGAAAAGTCTAAATCTCAAAGAAACCACACCACCATGCCATGCATGCCAGGTGTCCATGTCATGGAATTTGTTTGGATCCCAGGTCTCGTGTATCTGCAGTGCCTTCAGTGTTCAGAGGAGTTCCACCTTCTGACCAAAAGAGAGCAGGTGCATCACCCACCCACCAACGCACTCGCAGCACAGGTCAGGGAAACCACGGTGAACACCCAATAGGAAGAGAAGAGTGGGTCCACTCACTCACTCACTCACTCACTCACTCACTCACTCACTCCGTCAGTCACCAATCATGCCAGTCACAGCAAAGGCAGTACTTTTAGTACTGGGTGGGTTTTTCCCCAGGCCGCTCTCCACCCCTCCCAGCCCCCCCACCCCTTCCTTCCCCCGAGGCTCATGCACCCACCGTTTGCTCCTTCATCATCCACGAAGACCCCTGTTTTCTCTGGGAAGACGGGCTCTCGGACCCGGTCTCTCTGTTCTGCTCCCTCCCTACCCGGGTTCTCCTCTTGGCGTGAGCGATTGTAGGAGTTTTCGGGTGGGGTGGGGTGGGGTGGGGCAGGCGGGCAGGCCGGCGTGAACGGGGCAAAGGGTGGAAGCGGCGATGTTGGAGGGGGGGGCGGGCACGGGTGGTGGAGGTGCCCGTCCGTCTTCTGTTTCGGGACTGGCCGGCCAGCTTCACCCGTCCCCGGGCCGCTGCTGCGTGACGGCGAGGCCGGCCGGCCCGCCCGCCCGCCCGCCCGCCACGGTTTCACTGTCGGCTTCACGGGCGGCGGGATCTCAGTGTAGGTCTCCGGGGGCTCCAGTGGCGTTGCTCGGGGGGTTGCAGAGGGGGCCCCGGCCGCCCCCGGCCGCCGCCGCTTTGGCCCCGACCGACCTCTGCGGTGCCTCTCGGGGGCACGGGGGCGGGGAGGGAGCGCGGCCGGCCGTTTCTCTCCGCGCCTGCTGTCCGCGGAGCCCCGAGCCGGCCGGCGAGTGCCGATCGCCGATCCATCCCGGGCAGAGAAACTCGGGGGTGGTGTCGGGTGATGACACCCGGGGTGGGTGGGGGCCGCCACCGGTGGCGGCGGTCGCGCACCTGGGAGCCGGCCGGTCGGCTTCAGCGTCCCCGCTCGGGACCCCATCCATCTCCTTCCCCGAGTCGCGTCCGCGTTCTCGGGCGCGGCGGGCCGCTTTGGGGCGGCGAGTCCCGCCCGCCCGCCGCCGCCGCCGCCGCCGCCGCCGCCGCCGCCACGGTTGGTTTCACTTTCGCCGCCGCCGCCGCCTCAGTCCAGGGTCTCCGGGGGCTCCGGTGGCGGTGGCGGCGGCGGCGGCGTTCCGGAGGTTGCCGAGGGGGCCCGGCCGCTCGTCCCGACCTCTGCGGTGCCTCTCGGGGCGCGGGGGCGGGGAGCGCGGTGGTTTGTCTCCGGGCCGGCCGTCCGCGGAGCTCCGAGCCGGCCGGCGAGCGCCGATCCCGGGCAGAGCAACTCGCTGGTGTCGGTTCAGGGGAAGGCGGTTGTCGCGCGCCCCCTGGCGTCCGCTTTTATATGACAGGTCCTTCGTCCTCAGCCGAGCGAAGGAGGGCGTCTGGCGTAGTGCGTCCCGGCAGAGGGCCGGCCTCTCCCGGCTGCCGGGCGCGGCCGTCCCCGCGGCGTCGCTGTGGAGCCGGAGCGGCCGGTCCGTCGCAGATTGCACCTGCAGGAGAGTGAGGGGCCGGGTTGCGCGTCGCGTCTCCTCCCGGCGTCCGGGGGGCAGCTTTGTCCGGTCGACCAGTAGTTCCGTCGGGGCCCCCGAGGCCTCCTCCTCGCTCTCTCCCCCGCCTACCCCGCCTAGGGGAGGCGAGCCGGCCCAGAGAGGAGGCGTGCGTGGCGGTACGGGCGGCGCTGGGGAAGGCCGGCGGCGGTGGCGGCGAGCCGACCGATCGGCTCTGGGTCACGGCCTCCCCGGTCTGTCGGGCCCCCACACCGGTCTGTCGCTCGGTCGGTCGTTCGGTCGGTAGGCCGGCCGACCGGCCAGTCCCCCCCCGCGGTATGACTCGCAGGCAGGTACGCTGGGCCGCCCCGCCTGGGTCCGGGGGGGCCGGAGGGAAGCCTGGCCCGAGGTCTTCGGGTCCTCTCCCCTACAGCAGGCTCGGGCGGCTCCCGGCGGCCCCCTGGCCCTCTGACTCCGCGTATCACCCGGGCTTTGGTCCGAGGCGGTGGCGGTGGGGACGACCGACGTCTCCGGAGTCGCGGTCCCCGAGTGATCGCCGGTGGGTGGCGGGGGCCCGGACGCGCGGTCCCCCGCCTAGGAGGGTCGTCGGGCCCGAGGTGCCCGCGTGTGCGGCCGACGAGAACCTCGGAACCCGGCGGGACCCAGGTACTGAGGTGTGTGGGACGCCGGCGTGGACTCGCCCGGTTCGCCCTGGCCTCTGGGCCCCTGCCGGGAGGAAGGAAGACCTCCGGAGTCAGGGACCCGGACCCGCTCCCGGTGTGTGTGTGTGCGTGGGTGCCCCCGGCTGCCCAGCCGACTCCGGGGCCGGGGCCGGGGCCGGGGCCGCGCGCCTGCCTGCCCGGTAGGACGCCCCCTACCGACCGGGCCGTGAGCCCATGCGCGTCCGGGCGGGTGCGCACGTCTGAGTGCCCGAGATACCGGGGAAGGCTTGCTCTGATCTCCGCCACCTCCCAGCCCGCTCTCGCTTCTCGTGTACTTTTTTTTTTTTTTTTTTTTTTTTTTTTTTTTTTTTTTTGCGTGGTCGACCAGTTGTACCGCGAGTTCCGTGTTTCTCCCCGTTGGGGAGGTGTTGGGGACAGCGGTACCGAGATTGGGTTCCGAGAGGCCCGTGACGTGAGCGAGTTATCCCCCCTGCTGGAGGACCTACTTTTCGTGTCGTGACGTGTGCGATTTGTACCTGCAGGATGGTGCTGACATGCCCTCTCTCGGTGGCTGTCAGTGGGTGCTCAGCCGTCTCTCGGGGTGCCGTGTGCCCGGGCTTTTCCCCGCTGCCGCCCCGTGTGCCCCTTCCCCGCCTCCTCCTCCCGCGTGCTCCCGCCGCCCTGCGCAGGCCCTGGCCCTGTGGTGGCTCGTGTGGTTGGTGGACGGCGGTGGCGTTGGGTCACTCGACCGCCCGGTTGCCTGAGTGACGCCTGTCTCCCCGCTCGAGGAAGGCCTTCCCGGGTCGGCCCGGGGGGGTGTTCTGCGCTGTGCCGCTCACTTGCCCGTGTTTTCTCCCTGCACCCGGCAGCCTTTTGGAAGGCGGTTGTCGGCGTGTGCTCTCCACCCGTGGGGTGCCCGAGAAGGCGGGAAGAGGGGGAGCCGGCCCCCGTTTTTTTTTTCCGGTCCACACCCCGTTCACGCAGCAGTAGCCCGTCCTGCTGTGGTGCCCTCCCTGGTGTGGCGGCCTTTGCTGAGTTTTCTCGGCCTTTTTCTTTTTGGTTGTGCCGGTCTTCCCGAGCACCGGCATTTTTTTTTTTTCTTGTCGCTGCCTTCCTTCCGGTACTCTCGCTGGCCGCAGCGGTCCCCGGCGTTCCCGAAAGCTTGGGGTGCCATGGGCTCGGGGTGTCGTACCTATCTGCGCCTTGCCAGGTGGCCAATGGTTTTTTTTTTTTTTGGAGTTTTTTTTTTTTTTTTTTTTTTCCCCCCTCTCGCTCTCTCCCCTGGCTACGTCTAGCCCAGGGTCACGCTTCGCTCCCGGGCCCGCTGCCTCCGAGTGCCGCGTGGTTGTCTCCCCATCCCTTCTCGTGATCGATGTGGTGGTGTTGCGATCTCCTTCGGGCCCGGGCCTAAGCTGCGCCAGGCGAGGGACGGACATTCATGGCGAATGGGACCGCTCTTCTCGTGCTGCTCGTGGGCCCCTCGCCTCTCCGTCCCACCGTGTTGGTGGTGTGCGGGAGGCAGGGGTGCGGCATCCGGGCTCGGCCGCGCTCTCCCCGCTCTTGCCGTGAGATCGGGGACCTGTGTGCCGGCAAGGGGGGCAACTCTGATCTCGCCTCCCCTTTCCGGCCACTTGTAGCGCCACGGGGCCGGCCCTCTCCGCGGCGAGGGTGGGCTCTGTGCCCCGTGGACTCCCGTGCTGCGGTGCAAAAGCGTCTGCAGCTCCCGGCTCTCTTGCGGTACTCCCGAGAAAGCTCCCGGTCGACCCCCAGGTGCCCGAAGCTGGGCGTTGGTGTCGTTCCCGTTTCCCGTGCCCCGTCTGGTGGCTCGCTGCCCGTGGCGTGTCCCGGCCATCCTCGCTCGAGTCAGGGGGAGGCTGTCGCTGTTGGAGATGCGGTGCCTTCTCGGGGGTCGAGGCGGTCGGCCCGAGAGGCCGGGTGTGCGTGTCTCGGGGTGCCGGTGGGCGGAGCGGTCTCCTCCCTTTGTTGGTGAGCCGCTGTTCCCGGCCTTCGGCTGTGCTCCTTCCCTGCCGTGTCTCCTGGCGGCCTCGCTGGGGGACCTGAGAAGTTGCAGTGGAGGTGAGCCGCTCGGGGGCCGGGTTCTCCGCCGTGCGCCTGTGCACCCTCGACCGCCCCTTTGCCCTCTCGCGCGAGCGGCACCGCCGGAGCCGGTGTTGCTCGGACCGCAGACCCCCCCTCCTGCCCGTGCCGCTGGATGGGCGCCTTTGGCGGTGACCCCTGGCGGGGGCTCCGTCGGGCTGGGTCCGGCACCCCCTCAGAGTGAGAGGTGTGTTCTCTAGCTATCTTGGTTCGGGGGGCGGTGCTGCTCCCGCTGGGCTGGCGGGGGTCGCTCCCGATGGGCTCCCGCGGCTCTGGCCGTCCCCCGTCGTCCCGCTTCTTGGAGAGCGCTTAGCGGCTTGCCCCAAGCCGCGTGCGCGATGGCCGATCGCTTGCGTGCCCGCGCCTCCCCCCTCCGAGCTGGGGGAGGATCCCGCGGGGCCTCTCTCTCGGGGCCGGCGCCTGGTTGTGGCAGCGGTGTGGGCGATTTCCCGACCTGTCCCCACCCCCCCGCCTCAGGCAAGCAGCGGCGCGCTGGTCTGAGCCGCGTGCGGGCTCGTCGCGCGAGGGCGATGTGGTGTGGCCGTGCGGCTGCCCGGGCACTCGGAGGAGGGGTCGGGTCCCGTCCCCCCTCCTCCCGCTCCCGCACCGCCGCCCTCGGGCGGGTTGGCTCTCGGCCGCCCTCCGCCCTCCGCCCCGGCGTCCGCGTCGGGCGACGGCCGCCGGCCACGACGGCGTTGCGTGCGAGCCAGGCGGTGTGGTGCTCCGTGGCTGTGAGGCCGTTCCGCGGCGACGCTCCGTGGTGGGGGGTGGCGACCCCCTCCGGAGCCGTGGGAAAGCGGTGTGTGTGGGTGCTGCTCCGGCCGGCCGAGGAGGCCGAGTGTCAGACACGTGGTTTCTGGCGTTGCCCGGTGGTGTGGATGGTTATGGCGGAGTGGAGCTCGGAGAGTGCGGCTTGGCTTGGCTTCCGCGGGCGCGGTGAGGTCCCCGTGGCGTGCGTGGCGAGCTCTCCTTTGGTGGCCCCGCCCGTGCGGTGGGTGGGCCCCCGGCCACCGGCGCCGGTGGTAGAGGGTGGTGATCCGATCCCACGTTGGTCGGCCGGCTCGGCGTCCCAGGCGTCTCCCGGGACCGCTCCGGAGCTGGGGGCGGTGAGATCCCGAGCTCGTTTGCCTGGTGGCCCGTCCGTGCCCGGAAGGCTCCCCCCTCTCCCGTCGGCATCGGGGGTCGTGGGCCCGGCCGCTCGCTCGCCACTCACCTCACTCGCCCGGTGGAGCCACGTCGTGCCCTGCCCGGCCCCCTCCCACCAGTCGGTCGCCTTTCCCGGTCCTCGCCGAGTTGGCCCTGGTGGCCGGCCACCGTGCGACGGCCGAGGGGAGGTGGCGTCGGCTGGTTGGAGGGGGGGACGCGCTCCGTGGCGCCGACCGAGGGCTCCCCGTCGGTCTGGTGTGACCACCCGTCCGGGGTTCCGCACG
>JANJXV010001611.1:80000-97337 GCA_024803745.1 Megascapheus bottae
AACCGCGACTCGGACTCGGCCTCGGACGGAGGAGAGGATCCCAAGGACCGGGGACCCGGGACCCACCGAGAAACCAGGACCGAGGACCGGTGTCCGGGGTCCGGGGACCCGCCGAGGACCTAGCGACAACCCTTGGACTCGGACTCGGACTCGGACTCGGACTCGGACTCGGACTCGGACTCGGACCCGCCGAGGACCGGAGAACGGGGACCGCGGACCGCGGACCGCGGACCGGGGACCCGGGAACCCGCCGGGGACCTACGACGACCCGCGACCTGCGACCCGCGACCCGCGACTCGGACGGAGGAGAGGATTCCAGGGACCCGGGACACGAGAATTCGGGGACCCGCAGGGGACTCGCAGAGGACCGAGGACCGAGGACCAAGGACCGGGGTCCGTGGAGCCGCCGGGACATGCCGTGGACGGGGTGACCCGCTGAGGACCTGCCGACAACCCGCGACTCGGATAGGCACTCGGACTCGGACGTCGAGGATCCCGGGGACCCACCCACCGGGGACCTAGCGACAACCCGCGGCACGGACGGAGGAGAGGATCCCAGGGACCCGGGACGCAAGAATTCGGGGACCGACCAAGGACCGGGGACCGGGGACCGGGGTCCGTGGACACGGGGGACCAAGGACTCAGGGACCCGCCGAGGACCCGCCGAGGACCTAGCGACAACCCTCGGACTCGGACTCGGACCCGGACCCGGACCCGGACCCGGACCCGGACCCGGACCCGGACCCGGACCCGGACCCGGACCCGGACCCGGACCCGGACCCGGACCCGGACTCGGACTCGGACTCGGACTCGGACTCGGACTCGGACTCGGACTCGGACTCGGACTCGGACTCGGACTCGGACTCGGACTCGGAGGGAGTCCGGGGGAGTCCGGGGGAGTCCGGGGGAGTCCGGGGGAGTCGAGTCCGGGGGACTCCGGGGGGAGTCGTACTCCTTCCCTCCACGAAAGGTCCAGGTCGACCAGTTGTCCCTGCCTAAGCATGCCGAGGTCGACCAGATGTCTGTGTTCCGTCCTGGAGGTCGACCAGATGGCTCTGTTTTGTTCCGAAGGTCAACCAGATGTCCGGCAGAGGTTTGTGCCTTCCTGAGAAGTGTATAGAAAGTGGATGGGGGGGTGTGTGGGCGTGTGGGGGTGGGGGGGTATGAAGTTACAAACAAAACCATGATGAGGAAGGAAAGAATGCTCCTCCTTGTAACATCTCTTTATCTTCCACACCCCACCAGGGACCGCTGGATAGACCACCGGACCAGGGAGCGATGCCTGAACCAACTCAGCACTTAGCAGAAGGCAGCCAGCTAGGAATCCGATCCAGTGCACCTTTGGTGTGTGTGGAGGTTTTGCTGAGCCAGGGATGCGAGGCGAGATTTTGGGGAAGAAGCAAGCCTCCTCCTGCTCCTGCTCCTGCTCCTGCTCCTGCTCCTGCTCCTGCTCCTGCTCCTGCTCCTGCCCCTGCCCCTGCCCCTGCCTCTTCCTCCTCCCCAGCTCCCGCCCCCCTGCCCCCACCATAACCTCACAGCCCTCTCCTGGAAATAAAATAAAAGGACCCATTTGCTTGAATCTCACTGTCTTTGGCTTGTGTTTGTATTCCACTCCCAAGATGAAAGGGGGTTGCATTTCTGACGTCTGATGCGGGGGGGGGGGGCGGCATGGAGAGAGAAGGTTCTTCGGGGTCGGGATGTGGGGCGGGTGGGCAGGGGGGCGGATGGACAGATGAACGATGGGGGGGGGGTGTGGTGGGATAGGTTGGGTTGGCCCCTGAACTCGCTCGCCGCCGGTTTCTGGGAGTGTCCAAGCACCAGGGAGGGGACTTGAGGATGTGACTGACCAGGGAGACCCCGGCCTTGCTAGTCGTGGAGAAGGACTGAGTGACACAGCAGTCCAAGCCCAGCCACACCCAACACACCGGAAGAATGAATTCTATTTATTTCTTCCTCTGCTTGTGCTGCTGCTGCTGCTTCTGCTTTCTTCATTGTCGGGGTGTCATGTGTAGAGGGGTGACAGTGACATTCCTCAGGAATAGGATACATGACTTCACACACACACACACACACACACACACACACACACACACACACCCGAAACCCCTTCCATGCAGATGTATGCTTTGACAGAACACTCGAGAAGGGCTCTCCTGCGCTCTCTGTGTCTGTTGTCTGTCTGTCTGTCTGTCTGTCTGTCTGTCTGTCTCTCTCTCTCTCTCTCTCTCTCTCTCTCTCTCTCTCTCTCTCTCTCTCTCTCCTCCTGCACACCACCACCACCACCACCACCACCACCACCACCACCAACAACAACAACAACAACAACAACCCCTCCCTGGTTTCTGTGAAGAGCTAGTCTTGGTTAGGCCTGGCCCAGCCCAGCCTGACCCGACCCGACTGAGTGGAAGAGAAGAGCATAGGTGGCCGGAATTTGGGCGCTGGCTGGTTGGTGTGTGTCCCTGCACGTACTGATTTTCAATGTCCATCTCACCTACTCTCTGTGGCCTGCACCCACCCCAGGTCCTACCGGACCGAATCGAAGGACAGACCCGCCATGGGAATTCACAGCCCTGGTAGTTTCCGAAAGTTGACACTAGATGGCGGACACGCGCTGCTGGCCTTGGTCACCTGGAATGGCCCAGGGAGGGGCGGGGCGGGAAGGGGCCAGGGTCCACTTGTGGCATTTGTAGTGAGGAATCACGATGAAGAATCTCAAAAGGGGGCCAGGAGTGTGACCCAGTGATAGAATACTTGCGTAGCATGCACGCATGAAGCCCTAGGTTCTCTGGACTGCGTACACAGAAAAGCCAGAAGTGGTGCAGGCACTCCGTAGCCTCCAGAGAGATCAAGGCCAGAGTGCCCAGGCCTTGAGTTCAGGGGCCATAACTTGGAAGGAAGGGAGGGAGGGAGGGAGGGAGGGAGAGAGGGAGGAGAGAGAAAAAAGAAAGAAAGAGAGAGAGAGAGAGAGAGAGAGAGAGAGAGAGAGAGAGAGAGAGAGAAAGAGAAAGAGAGACAGAGAAAGTTTGGAGCTTGAGCTGGACTTGAATCTCTACCCACAGATGTCAGACTCCCCAGCAACTGGGTGAGCCACTGCCACGGACTGCGGTCCACCCCCTGCGGTCCTTGGGCCTTTTTTGGGTCTTCCTTCTTAGCCTATTGTTTGCTTGTGCGTGTGTTTTAAAGAGCCACCGTTCTATTCTAGCCCACCCCTGCTACTTTGTTTTCATAACTACCATGCTCCCAGAAGATCTTACGCTCTTAACCTTCGTACACACACACGGTGATCAAAACCTACTGCCCTTACTGCCCCTCTTGGGTGGGTGGTGAGGGGGTACAGCTGGGGTCAGAGGAATTTCCATCTTCAGAAACAGTGATGAAGTGACATGTTGACACAGTATCGGTGCTGCAAATGAGCTGAGAGGCCACTAAATGGATTCTTTGCATTTCTGGGAGCCCCGGCCATGTAGGTGCTTCAGTGCAGTGTGTGTGTGTGTGTGTGTGTGTGTGTGTGTGTGTGTGTGTGTGTGTGTGTGTGTGTGTTCCTTCCTGGACTCTGCAGTGGAAGCTGCTGCCCGTGGTTTCCAGGCTGGCAGGGAGACTGGCAGACCCGCTGGCCCTAAAATACAGTTCTTTCTGGAGTACAGAAACAAAAGCAGGAGTGAACAAGTGTTGGTGGGGGTGGGGGTGGGTGGGCAGGGGTGGGGGTGGGTGGGCAGAGACACGAATCGGGCAGGCAGGCAGGCAGGCAGGCAGGCAGGCAGGCAGGCAGGCATCCATCCACAAGTATCAGGCTGGACAGATGGACGGATAGATCGACTAGTCACGTTCAGGTGACCCAGTCAGTTACTGAGTTCTGGATGTTTGGGGGGCATTTCCTTCCTTGTTCCTTCCCCCAAATGGCTTCCTCCCCTTCCTCTTTGTCTTTTTTTCTTCCTTTTTTGGGGGGTGGGTCCTGGGGCTCGAACTAGGCCCCGGGTGGGCGCTCTTCACGTGAAGGCTGGCACCCTACCCTGGAGCCAAGCCCCACTTCCCGTTTCCTAGAGTGTATGTGGGGGAGATAAGTGTCTCTCGGGTCGGGTCGTCCTGTGGTACCCAGGCTGGCTCTGAACCTTGGTCCTCAGACAGACCTCAGCCTCCTGAGTGGCCACCGTGCCCGGCAAGTTGGTCTTTCTTCTCTACTCACAGGAGATGCGTATCGACTTAATTTTTTTTTTTGGGGGGGGGGGGTTGGTGGGTGGGGATGGTCTTGTGTCTTGCACGCGCACCAAAAACAATCATGGTGGGGCCGGGAATGCGGTTTCATGGGACAGTGCCTGCCTAGCCTACCTGAAACACTCAGTCAGTGTTAGGAAAAACTGGGGGAGAAAGAAGGAAACAGGCCGGATGATCTTCCACTGTTTACTGGGATAGATAGCGCAGCAGCAGCCTGCGGGGGGGGGGGGGGGGGAGACACAGCCTTCCCGCAGGCTTGGAGACCGTGTGGAAGGGGGTTCAGGAGTGGGGTTGGTGAGGGAGGTCTGAGCAAGGAGGCAGGCGGGGGTGAATGAAAGAGTTGAAGAAACCCCCCCCCCCACCCCGAACCCAAAACAAAACCGAGAAAACGTCCACAAGGGAAGGTCGGGCGGGGTGGTGGGGTGGGCTTTCCAAAGTCTGGGCCCCCGTGGTGGTGGCATGTTTACAGGTGGGCAAGCTCGGGTACATTGGCTATGCTGGAGTCAGACAGTCTGCTGCTGCTGCTGCTGCTGCTGCTGCTGCTGCTGCTGCTGCTGCTGCTGCTGCTGCTGCTGCTGCTGCTGCTGCTAGGTTTCCCTGGCATCTGTAAGCTCCAGGGAAAACTGAGTGCGGGTCAGTTCTTCACGGACTTCCATTGCTCAGTCACTCACACATAGGCAGGAAAAGCCACAAGGGGCAGTGAGGCTCTGGGATAGTGCCTAGGCCCCGAGTTCAAGCCCCAGGACTGGCCAAAACCAGCAAACAAATAAAGAAATGAGGGGACAGGAGTTTGGCCTAGTGGAAGAGTGCTGGCTTAGCATGCGCAAAGGCCCGGGGGGTTCCATTCCTTGGTACCAACCACATCCATAGGGGGCAAAATAATCACAATAAAAAAAAACCCAGAAGTGTGTGGTGCTCTGGCTCAAGTGGTAGAGCTCTAGCCATGAGAAAGAAGCCCAAAGACAGTGCTCAGGCCCTGAGTACAAGCCCCAGGACTGGCCAAAAAAAAAAAAAAAAGACAGAGAAAGGAGAGAAACCCTACCTCCTTTTCCTCCCTCCCCTTATCCATGTTTCCTAAGAAAACTGGTTTTCTTCTGTCTCCACCAAGTCACCAGATCTAAGTAAAATACAGAATTTTAGGTGCTCAATAACTCTCCGGTTCAAAGTACAGAAAAAGAAGAGGGGGATGGAGGGAGGGAGAGAGAAGGAGGGAGGGAGGGAGGGAGGGAGGGAGGGAGGGAGGGAGGGAGAGAGAGAGAGAGAGAGAGAGAGAGAGAGAGAGAGAGAGAGACAGACAGACAGACAGACAGACAGACAGACAGAGACAGACAGACAGACAGACAGACAGACAGACAGAGGGCCCCGAAGGGGAAACATGAAAAACACAGTATCGAGGTCATTTTTAAGCTGAGGCCTACCCTCCAACCAGGCCTCTGAGACTGCCTCCTTCCTGGTGGGATTGCCTTCACTGGAGCCCTGCATTTGGAAGGTGTGCACCCGGGCTGTCTTGTCTGTGAATGCCTAGCGGTACTTTCCCGTGCCTCCCGAACTGAAACCCAGGGCCTGGGCTTTCTCCAGGCCAGAGCTCTACCACGTCGTCAACCACAGCAGCAACAGCTGCAGCATTCGTTTCTGACTTCACTGAGGAATGGAAGCCGGGTCTTCCCGTTTGCTAAGCAAGCCCTCTCCCACTAGGCCAAACTCCCGGTCTCATCGATCCTACTTCCTTGAAACGATTTTCCTGAAGGTAGCGGTCGTGGAATTCCGGGCCTGCTAGCTGTTTGTCTTCTTGTTTGTTTGGTTCTCTGTAGTATTTTGATTTTTTTTTTTTTATTTCCCTTTGGTGGTTTCTCTTCCCCAGGCCCCACCCCCACCCGCAGGGTGAAGCCTAACAGGAATGTCAGGCCGTTGCCATGACAACATTTACAAGACAAAGCACAGTCCGCAGTCCGAGCTTTTCTGGGGAGGAGCTGACTAGCTGAGTGGCTTGCCTTCACCCCACCCCCACCCCCACCCACCCGGCGTCTCCCCCCCCCCCCCCCCCCCGCAGACACACACCGCACACCGCGCGGGGAAATGGCTCACACTTCACTCTGTCTTGACAAACACAGCCTCTCGTGTGCTTGGCCTGATCCTTGGGCAGGAAAAGGCAGCTTTGGGAGTATTTTTTTTTCTGCTGCCGGCCACTTCCCTGCTTTCCTGGGCCATGGATGGGCTGGCTGGCTTGTCTCCTACTAGCTGGACTGGTCAGACTGCTACCACCCGCCCCCTGCCTGTGGCGGAGTGAGTGCCGCCCCAGTCCACAGACAGAATTGGGGGAGGGCGTGGGCATGTCTTGGCAGGACTGGGCTCTGCCCTGTACCCTTCGGTGAGGCCGGGTGTGTGAGTACGAAATGCCCCGTGCGGCTGACCCCCCACTTGGCTGACCTCCCTGGGGAGAGAGGAGAGAGGGGAGGAAGTCAGGAGTCTGGTCTCCTCTTCATTTTCCCAAGCTCAGGCCAGGCCAGGCCCAGGGCCAGGCCAGGGCCTGCTTCCATTTCCCAGGCGAGAGATTTCAGGATCACAGATGATGATGATGATGATGATGATCATTGAGGATGATGGATGATTGGTCCTGCCTGGGGCCTGGATTGCTGTCCTTGAGCTTTTTCACCTGAGACTGAAGTTCTACTATTGGAGCCACAAATCCACTTCCATCTGGCTTTTTGGGCAGATGCTATCGATGTAGTTTAGCGAGTTAGTACTCAGTTCGTATTTTGCCAGTTCATTCCCAGGGCCGAGATCCCCCTCCCTCCCCGCCACCCCAGGTCCTCAGACCTGAAGTTAGGGCCTGGGCGCTCGGTCCTTGGACCTTTCTTCGGCTAGTATTCTGCCAATCGAGCCACAGAACCACTTCCAGCGTTTTCTGCCAAGGTGTCATCATCGTTAGCATTGCATTTTTTTTTTTTAACTTTTAAAAATTGGTCAGGGGGCTGGGAGTTTGACCTAGAGCGGTAGAGTGAGTGCTTGTCTAGCATGCACGGAGACCCAGGTTTGATTCCTCAGTGCCAAGTACATAGACGAGATGGAAGTGGTGCTATGGCTCAAGTGGCAGACTGCTAGCCTTGAGGAAAGAGCCCATGGAGGATGCTCAGGCCTAAACTGCAAGCCCCAGGACTGGGGGGGGGGGGGGAATTAAAAAAAAAAAAACCGACAGCTACTAAGAGCGGCTCCACCACTAAAAATAGGTTTGTGGTTTAAGAAGACACCTTCGGAGCGTTCTCATAGGAGACTGCGTCAGGCAATGGAGACTGGGAGCTGAACCAAAGCCTCATCGAAGCAGAGTGGACTGCATTTAAATTTGATTCCATCTAAATGTGACTAAGATATAAGAGAAGTCTCTGGGGCCGGGAGTTTGGCCTAGTGGTTAAAGTGCTTGCCTAGCATGCAAGAAGACCCGGATTCGATTCCTTGGTACCACATACATAGAAAAAAGCCAGAAGTGGTGCTGAGGCTCAAGGGGTAGAGCTCTAGCCTTGAGAAAGTCCAAGGACTGTGCCCAGAACCTGAGCTCAAGCCCAGGACTGGCAAAAAAAAAAAAAAAAAAAAAAAAAAAAAAAAAATAAGGGAAGTCTCATTCGCCTTTGTCTTGTACTTCTGTATTCATTTTTTTTTTTTTAACTTTTGCTAGAGTGTCCACTATACCCATCAAAGAATGACAGTACACGTCATCCCCAGAATCTATACATGTGTTCCTGGCTCACTCTGTAAAAGCCTAGTAAAATGACCATGACACACACATTTGCCCATCCACACTATTAAAAAAGAACTTGCATTTCTATACCTTTATGGGAAAAAAATTCTGTGTATGTGTCATTGTTATGCAGGAGCGTATTTTGCTGGTTTGAAAGAATAGGATGCCTACAGTTTTCAGCAGTTTTCTTTGTTTCTTTTTACAGCATGATCTTTGCTGTACTCTTGCTGATGGCCGCTAGATTTTAATGTATCTGTTTCCCTACTTGATCACATTACTGATTCTGATTTCAGTTTTTCATCTGTTTTGCGTTTGTTTTTTCCTCATGTCACATTGGCGAAGGACCCAGGAATAGGACACAAAGGTGGAATAAACATTAATTTTGTGCATTCTTTGGTAACTTTTTTGTGTTTGGTCACTACAAAGCTTTGCTTCAAGTGTATGCATTTTATTCAAATCAGTGATCTATGTTTATGTGATTTCCTAAACATAATTGTGGCTTCTAAAAAAATGTAACATCCCGATTACATTCCTAACTAGAATGAGTATGTCTGTTTTTGTACCTCGATGCTGTATTTTAACCCTTTGTATTACTTAGGTTATTTTGCTTTGGTTAAAAATGGCTCAAGTAGAGAAGCGGTCCCTTTATTAAGACAGCGTACAACACTGTAAATAAAATGTGTACCGTCAATTGTCTTTAAAATAAATAAATGAATAAATAAATACATAAAATAAATATAAATATTGTTAGTATGGGCTGGGAGTGTGGTGTTGAGCCACAAGTGTCTAAGGACAGCGCGCAGGCAGGCAGGCAGGCAGGCAGGCAGGCAGGCAGGCAGGCAGGCAGGCAGGCAGGCAGGCAGGCCGGCCCTGAGTTCAAGCCCCAGACTGGCGAAATAAATAGGAAGATAAATACAATACATCCATTTCTGTGTAGTACGGAGGCCAGGAGTGTGGCCCACTGCTAGAGTGCTTGCACAAAGACCTCTTCCCCACCCTGGGTGGGTGAGGAGTTTTGTTCTCGGGTGCCCGGAAAGGGGGGGGGGGGGCGGGGGCTTAATCGATGTTGGGTCGGCTGTTTCCCCTTGTCCTGGGGCGCCACCTAGCGGACACTGCCTGTCATGGCGGACAGTGATTCCGCCGTGTTGAGGAAGTTCTGGTGAAGAGGCTCATCTGGAGAATACGGAGTGACCCACCGGCTGTCAATTCTGCTGGGTTGTTGAAAATGAAACTGTCTTGGAGCTGGGGGTCCAGTGTCTCATGTGTGTCACTGCGCCTGCTCAGGGTGGAAGAGGGAGAGAGAGGACTGGAGGGGGGGGGGGAGGCAGAGCCAGAGACAGACGGACACACAGACACACAGTAGACAGATGAAATTTACACAGAGAGACACAGAGACAGAGGAGGGGTAGCTAGCGGGAGGGAGAATGAGAGACTGCTTGTGAACTGTCAGGCGGTCACAGAAAGGGCCTGGACAGATGGGATGGTAAATAGGTACATGGTTCCTTCATTTCCAAGGAGGAATTTTTTTTTTTTGTCCTCTAGTCTCGGGCCTGGGATAGAGTCCCTGAGCTGCTTTTTGCTCCAAGCCAGCACTGTACCGCTAAGCCACATTTCCAGTCCTTATTGCTATTATTATGTTGTTGTTGGTGGTGGTGTTTTTTTTTTTTTTTTTTTCGGAACAACCTTACCCCTTCTTTCGCTTGCTTCCCCATCCCTGCCCACACGTTGCATCGTTCGTTTTCCACACAGTGCATGGCAAACACTATCCTACTCCCTTTAAAATCCGTGCCCCTTCCCTTGCTCCCTCTGAGAGAAAGAAAGAAAGAAAGAAAGAAAGAAAGAAAGAAAGAAAGAAAGAAAGAAAGAAAGGGAAAAGTCTAAATCTCAAAGAAACCACACCACCATGCCATGCATGCCAGGTGTCCATGTCATGGAATTTGTTTGGATCCCAGGTCTCGTGTATCTGCAGTGCCTTCAGTGTTCAGAGGAGTTCCACCTTCTGACCAAAAGAGAGCAGGTGCATCACCCACCCACCAACGCACTCGCAGCACAGGTCAGGGAAACCACGGTGAACACCCAATAGGAAGAGAAGAGTGGGTCCACTCACTCACTCACTCACTCACTCACTCACTCACTCACTCCGTCAGTCACCAATCATGCCAGTCACAGCAAAGGCAGTACTTTTAGTACTGGGTGGGTTTTTCCCCAGGCCGCTCTCCACCCCTCCCAGCCCCCCCACCCCTTCCTTCCCCCGAGGCTCATGCACCCACCGTTTGCTCCTTCATCATCCACGAAGACCCCTGTTTTCTCTGGGAAGACGGGCTCTCGGACCCGGTCTCTCTGTTCTGCTCCCTCCCTACCCGGGTTCTCCTCTTGGCGTGAGCGATTGTAGGAGTTTTCGGGTGGGGTGGGGTGGGGTGGGGCAGGCGGGCAGGCCGGCGTGAACGGGGCAAAGGGTGGAAGCGGCGATGTTGGAGGGGGGGGCGGGCACGGGTGGTGGAGGTGCCCGTCCGTCTTCTGTTTCGGGACTGGCCGGCCAGCTTCACCCGTCCCCGGGCCGCTGCTGCGTGACGGCGAGGCCGGCCGGCCCGCCCGCCCGCCCGCCCGCCACGGTTTCACTGTCGGCTTCACGGGCGGCGGGATCTCAGTGTAGGTCTCCGGGGGCTCCAGTGGCGTTGCTCGGGGGGTTGCAGAGGGGGCCCCGGCCGCCCCCGGCCGCCGCCGCTTTGGCCCCGACCGACCTCTGCGGTGCCTCTCGGGGGCACGGGGGCGGGGAGGGAGCGCGGCCGGCCGTTTCTCTCCGCGCCTGCTGTCCGCGGAGCCCCGAGCCGGCCGGCGAGTGCCGATCGCCGATCCATCCCGGGCAGAGAAACTCGGGGGTGGTGTCGGGTGATGACACCCGGGGTGGGTGGGGGCCGCCACCGGTGGCGGCGGTCGCGCACCTGGGAGCCGGCCGGTCGGCTTCAGCGTCCCCGCTCGGGACCCCATCCATCTCCTTCCCCGAGTCGCGTCCGCGTTCTCGGGCGCGGCGGGCCGCTTTGGGGCGGCGAGTCCCGCCCGCCCGCCGCCGCCGCCGCCGCCGCCGCCGCCGCCGCCACGGTTGGTTTCACTTTCGCCGCCGCCGCCGCCTCAGTCCAGGGTCTCCGGGGGCTCCGGTGGCGGTGGCGGCGGCGGCGGCGTTCCGGAGGTTGCCGAGGGGGCCCGGCCGCTCGTCCCGACCTCTGCGGTGCCTCTCGGGGCGCGGGGGCGGGGAGCGCGGTGGTTTGTCTCCGGGCCGGCCGTCCGCGGAGCTCCGAGCCGGCCGGCGAGCGCCGATCCCGGGCAGAGCAACTCGCTGGTGTCGGTTCAGGGGAAGGCGGTTGTCGCGCGCCCCCTGGCGTCCGCTTTTATATGACAGGTCCTTCGTCCTCAGCCGAGCGAAGGAGGGCGTCTGGCGTAGTGCGTCCCGGCAGAGGGCCGGCCTCTCCCGGCTGCCGGGCGCGGCCGTCCCCGCGGCGTCGCTGTGGAGCCGGAGCGGCCGGTCCGTCGCAGATTGCACCTGCAGGAGAGTGAGGGGCCGGGTTGCGCGTCGCGTCTCCTCCCGGCGTCCGGGGGGCAGCTTTGTCCGGTCGACCAGTAGTTCCGTCGGGGCCCCCGAGGCCTCCTCCTCGCTCTCTCCCCCGCCTACCCCGCCTAGGGGAGGCGAGCCGGCCCAGAGAGGAGGCGTGCGTGGCGGTACGGGCGGCGCTGGGGAAGGCCGGCGGCGGTGGCGGCGAGCCGACCGATCGGCTCTGGGTCACGGCCTCCCCGGTCTGTCGGGCCCCCACACCGGTCTGTCGCTCGGTCGGTCGTTCGGTCGGTAGGCCGGCCGACCGGCCAGTCCCCCCCCGCGGTATGACTCGCAGGCAGGTACGCTGGGCCGCCCCGCCTGGGTCCGGGGGGGCCGGAGGGAAGCCTGGCCCGAGGTCTTCGGGTCCTCTCCCCTACAGCAGGCTCGGGCGGCTCCCGGCGGCCCCCTGGCCCTCTGACTCCGCGTATCACCCGGGCTTTGGTCCGAGGCGGTGGCGGTGGGGACGACCGACGTCTCCGGAGTCGCGGTCCCCGAGTGATCGCCGGTGGGTGGCGGGGGCCCGGACGCGCGGTCCCCCGCCTAGGAGGGTCGTCGGGCCCGAGGTGCCCGCGTGTGCGGCCGACGAGAACCTCGGAACCCGGCGGGACCCAGGTACTGAGGTGTGTGGGACGCCGGCGTGGACTCGCCCGGTTCGCCCTGGCCTCTGGGCCCCTGCCGGGAGGAAGGAAGACCTCCGGAGTCAGGGACCCGGACCCGCTCCCGGTGTGTGTGTGTGCGTGGGTGCCCCCGGCTGCCCAGCCGACTCCGGGGCCGGGGCCGGGGCCGGGGCCGCGCGCCTGCCTGCCCGGTAGGACGCCCCCTACCGACCGGGCCGTGAGCCCATGCGCGTCCGGGCGGGTGCGCACGTCTGAGTGCCCGAGATACCGGGGAAGGCTTGCTCTGATCTCCGCCACCTCCCAGCCCGCTCTCGCTTCTCGTGTACTTTTTTTTTTTTTTTTTTTTTTTTTTTTTTTTTTTTTTTGCGTGGTCGACCAGTTGTACCGCGAGTTCCGTGTTTCTCCCCGTTGGGGAGGTGTTGGGGACAGCGGTACCGAGATTGGGTTCCGAGAGGCCCGTGACGTGAGCGAGTTATCCCCCCTGCTGGAGGACCTACTTTTCGTGTCGTGACGTGTGCGATTTGTACCTGCAGGATGGTGCTGACATGCCCTCTCTCGGTGGCTGTCAGTGGGTGCTCAGCCGTCTCTCGGGGTGCCGTGTGCCCGGGCTTTTCCCCGCTGCCGCCCCGTGTGCCCCTTCCCCGCCTCCTCCTCCCGCGTGCTCCCGCCGCCCTGCGCAGGCCCTGGCCCTGTGGTGGCTCGTGTGGTTGGTGGACGGCGGTGGCGTTGGGTCACTCGACCGCCCGGTTGCCTGAGTGACGCCTGTCTCCCCGCTCGAGGAAGGCCTTCCCGGGTCGGCCCGGGGGGGTGTTCTGCGCTGTGCCGCTCACTTGCCCGTGTTTTCTCCCTGCACCCGGCAGCCTTTTGGAAGGCGGTTGTCGGCGTGTGCTCTCCACCCGTGGGGTGCCCGAGAAGGCGGGAAGAGGGGGAGCCGGCCCCCGTTTTTTTTTTCCGGTCCACACCCCGTTCACGCAGCAGTAGCCCGTCCTGCTGTGGTGCCCTCCCTGGTGTGGCGGCCTTTGCTGAGTTTTCTCGGCCTTTTTCTTTTTGGTTGTGCCGGTCTTCCCGAGCACCGGCATTTTTTTTTTTTCTTGTCGCTGCCTTCCTTCCGGTACTCTCGCTGGCCGCAGCGGTCCCCGGCGTTCCCGAAAGCTTGGGGTGCCATGGGCTCGGGGTGTCGTACCTATCTGCGCCTTGCCAGGTGGCCAATGGTTTTTTTTTTTTTTGGAGTTTTTTTTTTTTTTTTTTTTTTCCCCCCTCTCGCTCTCTCCCCTGGCTACGTCTAGCCCAGGGTCACGCTTCGCTCCCGGGCCCGCTGCCTCCGAGTGCCGCGTGGTTGTCTCCCCATCCCTTCTCGTGATCGATGTGGTGGTGTTGCGATCTCCTTCGGGCCCGGGCCTAAGCTGCGCCAGGCGAGGGACGGACATTCATGGCGAATGGGACCGCTCTTCTCGTGCTGCTCGTGGGCCCCTCGCCTCTCCGTCCCACCGTGTTGGTGGTGTGCGGGAGGCAGGGGTGCGGCATCCGGGCTCGGCCGCGCTCTCCCCGCTCTTGCCGTGAGATCGGGGACCTGTGTGCCGGCAAGGGGGGCAACTCTGATCTCGCCTCCCCTTTCCGGCCACTTGTAGCGCCACGGGGCCGGCCCTCTCCGCGGCGAGGGTGGGCTCTGTGCCCCGTGGACTCCCGTGCTGCGGTGCAAAAGCGTCTGCAGCTCCCGGCTCTCTTGCGGTACTCCCGAGAAAGCTCCCGGTCGACCCCCAGGTGCCCGAAGCTGGGCGTTGGTGTCGTTCCCGTTTCCCGTGCCCCGTCTGGTGGCTCGCTGCCCGTGGCGTGTCCCGGCCATCCTCGCTCGAGTCAGGGGGAGGCTGTCGCTGTTGGAGATGCGGTGCCTTCTCGGGGGTCGAGGCGGTCGGCCCGAGAGGCCGGGTGTGCGTGTCTCGGGGTGCCGGTGGGCGGAGCGGTCTCCTCCCTTTGTTGGTGAGCCGCTGTTCCCGGCCTTCGGCTGTGCTCCTTCCCTGCCGTGTCTCCTGGCGGCCTCGCTGGGGGACCTGAGAAGTTGCAGTGGAGGTGAGCCGCTCGGGGGCCGGGTTCTCCGCCGTGCGCCTGTGCACCCTCGACCGCCCCTTTGCCCTCTCGCGCGAGCGGCACCGCCGGAGCCGGTGTTGCTCGGACCGCAGACCCCCCCTCCTGCCCGTGCCGCTGGATGGGCGCCTTTGGCGGTGACCCCTGGCGGGGGCTCCGTCGGGCTGGGTCCGGCACCCCCTCAGAGTGAGAGGTGTGTTCTCTAGCTATCTTGGTTCGGGGGGCGGTGCTGCTCCCGCTGGGCTGGCGGGGGTCGCTCCCGATGGGCTCCCGCGGCTCTGGCCGTCCCCCGTCGTCCCGCTTCTTGGAGAGCGCTTAGCGGCTTGCCCCAAGCCGCGTGCGCGATGGCCGATCGCTTGCGTGCCCGCGCCTCCCCCCTCCGAGCTGGGGGAGGATCCCGCGGGGCCTCTCTCTCGGGGCCGGCGCCTGGTTGTGGCAGCGGTGTGGGCGATTTCCCGACCTGTCCCCACCCCCCCGCCTCAGGCAAGCAGCGGCGCGCTGGTCTGAGCCGCGTGCGGGCTCGTCGCGCGAGGGCGATGTGGTGTGGCCGTGCGGCTGCCCGGGCACTCGGAGGAGGGGTCGGGTCCCGTCCCCCCTCCTCCCGCTCCCGCACCGCCGCCCTCGGGCGGGTTGGCTCTCGGCCGCCCTCCGCCCTCCGCCCCGGCGTCCGCGTCGGGCGACGGCCGCCGGCCACGACGGCGTTGCGTGCGAGCCAGGCGGTGTGGTGCTCCGTGGCTGTGAGGCCGTTCCGCGGCGACGCTCCGTGGTGGGGGGTGGCGACCCCCTCCGGAGCCGTGGGAAAGCGGTGTGTGTGGGTGCTGCTCCGGCCGGCCGAGGAGGCCGAGTGTCAGACACGTGGTTTCTGGCGTTGCCCGGTGGTGTGGATGGTTATGGCGGAGTGGAGCTCGGAGAGTGCGGCTTGGCTTGGCTTCCGCGGGCGCGGTGAGGTCCCCGTGGCGTGCGTGGCGAGCTCTCCTTTGGTGGCCCCGCCCGTGCGGTGGGTGGGCCCCCGGCCACCGGCGCCGGTGGTAGAGGGTGGTGATCCGATCCCACGTTGGTCGGCCGGCTCGGCGTCCCAGGCGTCTCCCGGGACCGCTCCGGAGCTGGGGGCGGTGAGATCCCGAGCTCGTTTGCCTGGTGGCCCGTCCGTGCCCGGAAGGCTCCCCCCTCTCCCGTCGGCATCGGGGGTCGTGGGCCCGGCCGCTCGCTCGCCACTCACCTCACTCGCCCGGTGGAGCCACGTCGTGCCCTGCCCGGCCCCCTCCCACCAGTCGGTCGCCTTTCCCGGTCCTCGCCGAGTTGGCCCTGGTGGCCGGCCACCGTGCGACGGCCGAGGGGAGGTGGCGTCGGCTGGTTGGAGGGGGGGACGCGCTCCGTGGCGCCGACCGAGGGCTCCCCGTCGGTCTGGTGTGACCACCCGTCCGGGGTTCCGCACGTGGGACCGCCAGTGTGCCGTGGGGGTGCCGGCGGTGAGATTCCCGTGTGCGTCCCTGGCGCGGGTGTTGCCCGCCGCGGGTCCCTAGGGCCGGTGCCCTTTTGGTGACGGGGAAGACCCCGCACGGGCGTCGTCGGTTCCCGGGGTGCCTCTCCTCCTCCCCTTCCGCCCACCCATCGTCGTAGGCCTGCCCGTGTCTCGCCCCGCCGCTTCTGGCTTGGCCGGGGGAGCCCTCCGCCCGTGTTCTCCGATCCGGGGTGGTGGTGTGCGCGCCCCCCCCGCGCGAGTCGCCGCCGCGGGTCGGTCGCAGCCCCGGTCCCGTGCTTGCCTTTGGCCCGCTCCACGCCGGCGGCGTCGCGAGAAGCGTGTGTTGTGGTCGCGGTCTGGTTTTGGGGCGGTGGTGCCCCTCTCCCGCGGATCCGGGGCTGCCGCCGCCGCCGCCATCGGCCATCGGCGGCCGGCGATTCCGTCTCGGGGTCGTGGCCGTGGCCCCCTCCCCATCACGCCGCCGCCGCCGCCGGTCCCCCGGTCCCGGTCCCGGCCCCGGGGCGCAGCTTGCTGGGGCGGTGTCGTGCGCGTGTGAGCGAGGGGAGCCGGCTGGAGGAGCGTGGCGAGAACCCCGCGGCCGGTGACGTGGCGCGTGCGCGCGCGTGCGTTTCCTTCCGGTCGCCGGGGCTTCTGCCCGCCCGCTCGCTCTTGGTCTGTGCTCTCTGCCGCTCGCTCGCCGCCGCCCGTCTCTTGCTCGCGACTGCGCCCCGCCCGCCGGTCCGGCCCGGGTTGGCAAGGTCGGTGGCGCGGGTGCTTGGTCTGGGGGGGCCCGCCGGTCTCGGGCCCGTCGGTGTCTCCCGGTCGCCGTCGGCCGCTTGTTGGCGTTCGGCGGCCTCCTCGGTCCCGGTGCCGAGGACCGCACCGCACCGCGCCGTCTCCACGGCCGCGGCCGCACCCGCTCCGCGTCGCCTCGCGTGTGCCCTCGGACGCTCGTTCCGCCGGCCGTCCGGGCGCGGCGGACGGCGGGGGGCCGCCCGCTTCGAGGTTCCGCAGGTGCGCGGGGTCTCCCGTCTCCGCCGCCCGCCGCCCTCGCTCCCCCTCGCGGCTCCTTCCCGCCGGTCGCTGGCCGGGCAGGGTTCTTGCCTTCTCATGCCGCGCCCGCCGGCGCCCGCGCCCGCCGAGAGAGACAGATGGGCGCCCGGGGTGCCCGAGTTCGCCTCCGCTCCCGTTCCCCCCTCCGGCCCCGTGTGTGGGGGGGTTGGGGCGAGGCGGGAGGGCGGGCCCAGGCCCAGGCCCGGGGCGTACGCCCCGGACTCATCCGCCCGCCCGCGGGGTCCGCCGGGCGGCCGGCCGCGGGGAGGCGAGGAGGCGAGCACCCGTGTCGCCGGGTGTCCCCCGGTGTCGCTCGCCGGTCTCCTCGTCCTCTCTCCGCTCGGCCCCCCTCCCTCGCCCGGCGGCTCTCGCCGCGGGCGGGCGGTTCGGTGGCGACTCCCGCGTCCTCTCCCGCCTTCTCCCTCTCCCTCCCTTTCCCCCCCACTCTCCGGAGGGTGGGGGGGGTGGAGCGGACGGCGGTCGCTCGGGCCTTCCCGTGGCGCCCGCGCCCACGCTCTCCTACCTGGTTGATCCTGCCAGTAGCATATGCTTGTCTCAAAGATTAAGCCATGCATGTCTAAGTACACAC